>VXCM01003256.1:0-28975 GCA_014773175.1 Lucifuga dentata
AAAAAAAAAAAAAAAAAAATTAGATTTTAGGTAAAAGCTCAGTTTCTGTTTTGGAAAAATGCATTTGTCCTCATTATAACAATATAAGAAGAAAATGTTAAAATGTCATAAAATATTTATTGGGGGTAATTCATAAAACATATCCCCAGATTTAACATGTCAGTAAAACAAATATCATCATGCAGCCACATTCCCTCATTCATAAACGTCTGTTACGGCATCTTTTAGCATTTGCCTTGAATCATATATATTTACATATTGGGGAAATTATTCTTAAAATACACTGTTGTGCAAAAAGTAAGACGTGTTTCAGTCTGGTGGTAAATTTCAGCGATATGAAATCTGAGCGATGTTTTAAACTGTATTTGTCTCGCATGTGTCAGTGTATTTAAATAGTGAGTTTGATGGGATCTGAACATATGTTTTGGTGGCACTGAGCCTCTTATGTGTGAGCTTATGCGCTCTGCGTCAGTCTCACGTATCCCGTTCACCAGGACGTACGATAGCATCTGGATGTCTCTTATCTTACTTCCAGTCTGTAAAAATGTGCCACTCTACAGCAGAATTTAGTTTTCCTTTGCCATTTGAACATGTCGGTTTTGCTTTGCCACCAGAGGAAGCGTGTTTCTTAAATACGAAGCAGTATCAACCCGCTGATCTTTGTTGGCTTTTACCTGAGACACACCTGACAACAACGTGTTATGCTGCAACAACAATGTGTTGATTAGCTGCTGGAAATCCTCCTAACCTTAAAATATAACTTAATATTAGTATCACAACAAATTCTCAACCGTCCAGATAAAAGCCTCTCTGGGTCTGGATCCAGACCGGACCAGAGTCCGCTAGTTGGTGACCTCTGCTATAGAGCCTAAAGTCACTTTTGACACATTGCTGATTTTTGGAGACTATTTTAAAAAAAAAATTCTAGAATCATCTAGAATACCGTAGAAAATTGCCAACTTTTTTAAAAGAAATAATTTTTATTTTAGATATTTTTTTTTGCCAAATTCTTTTAGATTAGATTTTTTTTCTAGAATTAAGAGCTTTCTTGAAAATGTGATTTGAGACTCCAGAGGGTTAGAAGATAAGATCTGTTTTGCAGCTGATTATCGTTTCCTGAAAACCTCACAGAAACCTGTAAGAACCTCTGTGTGTGTGTGTGTGTGTGTGTGTGTGTGTGAGGGGGGAGATGATGCCTTGAGGATGCAGCACTAAGCTAACAGACTTTGATTCGCCCTCTGTATGATGGTTTTGTGGTTTGCGGTTCATGATTGTTCATCACAACACAGGACTGCGAGTCACGACCTCTTGTGAAACCACATCAAGTGGCGGGTTTTTTGTCTGAATGCTTTAACTCGGTAATGTAAACAGCAGACATATTTGTAGGGAAACAATGAATGCTGACTTAAAGAGATTGATGAATGGATGACGTCTGGTTCGACTTGTTTTCCTGAGTCATTCATTTGTCGTTATTCTCACTAGCTTGGACATTTTGGAGTTTCCACACTGTGGACTGATTCCACTGAGCTGCTGTTGACTGTACTAAGTTAATGTGTGTTAGTTTATTGTGTCCAGTAGCAGGTGAAAGATTAAAAATCAGCTTCTTCTGTTGATCTGAGGGTTTCTGAGAGCTTTAATGGTATTTTGTTTCAAACTCCTGTGAGATATATGCTGTACATGGGTACATGTTAGGCTTTTTATGACTTTTGTTATTTTTGTTGTGTAATATAGTTGGAGTTTGTGTTGAAATCTTGAGCTTGATGCATGTAGAAATGCATCTGGTAAGACAAAGTATACAGAGCCATGAAAAAGTATTTGCACCTTCCTGATTTCTTATAGGGGGCGGCACGGTGGTGCAGTGGTTAGCGCTGTTGCCCCACAGCAAGAAGGTCCTGGGTTCGATTCCCGGCTGGGGCAGGGCCTTTCTGTGTGGAGTTTGCATGTNCAGCAAGAAGGTCCTGGGTTCGATTCCCGGCTGGGGCAGGGCCTTTCTGTGTGGAGTTTGCATGTTTTCCCTGTGGCCGCATGGGTGCTCTGGCTTCCTCCCACTTCCAAAGACATGCATGTCAGGTGAATTGGGAGCTCTAAATTGCCCGTGAATGTGTCAACCCTGTGATAGACTGGCGATCTATCCAGGGTGAACCCTGCCTCTCACCCTATGACTGCTGGGATAGGCTCCAGCCCCCCTGTGAACCTCAACAGGACAAATGGGTTTAGAAAATGGATGGTGAGTGGAGTCTTTATGTTCTGTGTTTTCTCCATGTGGAGATAACAACTGTCTTTGCTGGAGTCCCAGAGCCTCAGAAATGAGTTTGAACCTTTCAGACTGATAGATTTCAGTTTCTTTNTTGCTGGAGTCCCAGAGCCTCAGAAATGAGTTTGAACCTTTCAGACTGATAGATTTCAGTTTCTTTAGGTCTGGGCATTGTGTGGAGCTTGTTGAGACCTTTTAGCTGCTTCACATTGCTGCAAAGCTTCTATTTAGTCATGTTTAGATTCAACATTATCTTAACATTGGACCATTTGTGTGTGTGTGTGTGTGTGTGTGTGCGTGCGTGTGTGCATGCGTGCGTGTGTGTGTGTGTGTGTGTGTACGCTCCATTTATTTTACTACTGGACTTAAATATGATTAGCTGTGTGCTTCAGAACTTTTGTCCAGTTAGCTACAGAGCACCTGATTGGTTATTACAATGGTTCTCAAATGTTTCTGGCTTCATGTAGGACATACATGAAACCACAGTAAATACTACAGATTAAATCCAAAACACTTTTTAGGTCGTTGGATGCTTGGTTTACTTTCATGAGGCCCTGTAAGAAACACAAGTGAACTGTTTTCCTGTGAATCCTGAATTAAAACTGGTCTGATCTGTTTGATAATGGAATCTTGCACAGTATGTGCTGTCTTTAAAGGACCATATCACCCCATTTTACATGTTTGCTTGTTTTAATTGCCTAATATATGCATACATATTATGTTACTGACAACCATTTCCCAAAGGATAAAACCATATTTCAGCTTTCCTGATATTTTGCTAAATCTCTTAATCTTTCAAAATCAAATATTCAAGTGATACATCCACCTTAAAAATCCATGTTTCTCCTGCTAATAGTTACACTTATGAAGTCACGGTCCTTTAAATTTTTCCATAAACGCAGGTCTTCTTTTGGGACTGTATTCCCTGGTGGAGGCATACATTCACTCCACACTTTTTATATTAAACACTAAAATTACATAACTTCTAAAACAAAACCTGAATACACGTCTTGTTGGTGATGATGGATTACCTATCCCAAGAACGTTTCAAGTATCAACAAGTTGATTTTAATAGCAGAATGAACTGAAACCAATGGAGGTCTGGAAGGTAGGAAAAACATTTTTAATTCACCGTTCCTGTAGTATGCTTTGAGGAATGATTGTCAGTAATGTTACATGTATGAAAATTGAATATATTAGGCTCAAACATGCAAAATGGGTGGTATGGTCCTTTAAGTCAACTTTACCTCAGCTAACTTTAATCTGCATGCACAGAATTAGTGAACTTTGTCTTATTTTGCTGAGTCAAATACAAACACTTTTAAAACATCGACATTAACAGTCAGTAATCTAAATTATTCTGCAGTGGTTGAATCAGAAAATCTGTCTGCGGCCACAAATGTGTTTTAGAAAGAGTGTAAAATGTGCAGCGTGTCTGTAATGTTTGTTATTTACTACTATCAACGGGAACATTCCTGCTGCAAGAAGAAGGGAAAACTGAATGATTAAAAAATACTTTACACATTCCTGGAGCCCCTTAGTGTATCTGAATATGAGAAAAGGATTGTGGGAGTTGTGTGATCCTTCACAGCTGAGGTGTGAAGGATCAGAGTGAAAGTTAGGATTTCATAATAAGACGGTTTCCTGTGATAAATAGTGACTAATCTACAGAGCAGCTAGGATTTACTGACATGTTTGGTTGTGCAGCCATCCTGTCTGAATGAACTGAATTAGCATCTTAGCATCACGCTGAACAGAACAGGATTCACCAGCAAATATATTGTAAAAGCTGAAATGTTTTATTTTGAAGATTGGAGTTAGAATGCAGCGTTGTTAAATAAGTTTAATAGAATATAGTTTTTTTGGAGAATGTGGTGAAGTTATGGTCTGTTTAATGAACCTGCCTGCAGATGGAAATTAGCTGTTAGCTAACTCTGGTAGAAAGCATGTCCTCTCAGTTTGAGATTAATGTTTTTTGTGCATGGTCCCTGCTTAAATAAGTTAAATACAATAAAATAAAAAGTGGAACTTTGTAGTGGGTTTAATACAGGTGATGGACTTTAATTCCCATGAGGCTTTGTGCTGTTCTGGAGGAATTGGGGGAATCAGTTAAAGTTATGGATATGAACTCATAATCATGGCATTATTATAGCCAAACCTCCGAAGAAGAAACAGTAAAACACAACACACACAACTTACACACATTACAGTACCAATAAAAATTTCCCAAACTCTGGAATGTTTCTACAAGGCATTTTAAAGACAAAGTGTTCAGGAAAAACTAGTCATTTATTTTCTTTTTCAGATGGAAAAACGTGGTGGAGGCAGGAGGTGTCGACTACCCAGCATCACCTGAAGAACTGGAAGGTGAGCACGAAAATGCCAGCTGACCAGCCGTGTGGGGATTCTTGATCAATAACAGACCAAAGATTTATTGAACAGCTGCGATTTCTTCAAAGATGTTCATATTTTCGACAAAGCCGCTGTTAAAAGCTGCTGATTGTCAAGTCCAGTTTATTTGTAGCCCAGCATCACATCAACGTCTCAGAGGGCTTTACAGACACATTAACGGTTCCTGACCAGACCAAGCTCTAAGAAGACAAGGAAAAACTCCCTAAAAAAAAAACTTTTTTACATCAGGAAAAAGGAAGAAACCTCAGGAGAGGCTGTTCACAGAGATTCCCTCTCCTCTAATGACCAGGTGTGACATAGAAGCTGCAGGTGTAGAAACAGGTAAATTACAAAGATCAAAAACAAGGAAATATTACAGAACAGCAGATAATCAATGATCCAGTGTCGTTTAGACCAGGGCTGCTCAAATATAAATCTTAGACGTCCACAAAGAAAACGTTCAACAAGACAAAGGCCTGTTTATTAAGGTCAGTCAAGCCAGGGTCAGACTGGAGCTAATTTTACTGAGGGGTGGGGACGGGGAGCTGACAAAACTGCCATGTCAACCCATCGTTGTCATGGAGATGAGGAGGTCGCTGAATGTGATTGGACCAAAGCAGGGCAGACATTCTCACAGACATGGAGCAGTCAGACATTCAGTTTGGAGAATTTAGACTCGTAGCGATGTCTCAGATAATACTAATACAACATGTGAAAAGTATCATTTCCTCAGAATCCAGAGACAGTCATGGTTTGAATCTGGACCGGAGTCCGGACTTTGAGGATGACTGGTTTATGTCAAGATGAAATCACCTTATGATGACTAAAATATGAGTCACATAGAGTGAACGTCCACACACACAGACACACACACACGCACACACACACAACTGTACACACACACGTATGCACAGCCGGCCCATAACAATGAGGCAGTGTGTGTTTTTTCTGGCCTTATCTTTTGTGTGTGTGTGTGTGTGTGTGTGTGTGTGTGTGTAACATTCCTCATGTTGATACCAGTTCAGTATCATCAGCAGAAAGTGTGTAATAAGCAAGGTAACGATGGATAAAGTCGTGACAACAAAACATCTGTTAATATTACTCTGAGTGTGACAACGAGAATATTTTATGTCAGAGCGATGTTAGAAATTACAAATGTGTTTCTTTGTTTGCAGTAATATTGTCAGTTTTAAAGTAATTAAGATGATCAGCTCATTATGCAGGAATATTTTCACTGATCTGAGCACATTCAGCCTCACCTCAGCTAAACAGCCTTCTGTGTCAAACCAAATCAGCTGTGCTAAAACCAGCTGCTGCGTGAGAGTGTGTACCACACACACACACACACACACACACACACACGCTGTCAGTGAACACAGGCTTTTCTGACACCATCACATGTTCACTTGTGTTGTGATATTTGAGATGCACTTTTTGACAAAGCTGTGGCTAAGTAATAACAGAGCGATGACACGCGTGTGATGTTCGCTTATGGCTCATATATGACATACAAGCCATGGGTGATAACACACACACACATACACCTCTGGGTCACTTTGCGCTTTAGATGAATTTGTTGCAGCTTCCTGCTGTGCGCTGAATATTTATGACATGCAGACTGCAGGTATGTTCATGTTAATGTGCATTAGCATTTAAAAAGCATAATATCCAAGATGAAACTCTGACTTCATCTGCTGTACCTCCATTTCAGTATCACAAATGTAATTCTTTAATTAAAGGACCATACTACCTATTTTGCAATTTTCATACATGTTACGTTACTGACGGTCATTTCCCAAAGGATAAAACCGTATTTCAGCTTTCCTGATATTTTGCAAAATCTCTTAATCTTTCAAAATCAAATATTCAAGTGATACACCCACCTTAAAAATCCATGTTTCTCCTGCTAATAGTTACACAGCCTTATGAAGTCACGGTCCTTTAAATTTTTCCATAAACACAGGTCTTCTTTTGGGACTATATTCCCTGGTGGAGGCATACATTCACTCCACGCTTTTTATTGAGTTTATGTGTATGAAAACTGAATATATTAGGCTCAAACATGCAAATTGGGTGGTATGGTCCTTTAAGTAGAAGTATCAAAACTCCATTACAAGCTTCTCATTTAATTTAAGCAAAAGTAACTTGTTCATAAAACTATTAAAATTTCTAAAGAAGAGCAGAGGTTCATTTCACTGTTGGGAAAACAACGCTCCAGGTTCAGGCATTTCACTTGCTTTTCTTTAACTGGAAAAAAAGGAATAACAGAAAGAAAGAGAGGAGAGGTGGGAAGAAGTATCATCTGCTGAACGTAAAAGGTAAATCTGCAAAGAAACTGGAGCAAAAAGTACAATATTTTCCATCTAGTGACGGAAAAGTAGAGTCTCCCAAAGTGCTCAATCAAACTCATGCTCAATACTGATACTGACACGTAAAGTACCTAAAAAACCTATTTAAGCTGAGTACCTACATGTATTATGAACTTGATTTCAGTTCATTTTGAACTGAATTGGTATATTCAGTTCAGAAAGTATAAACTGATCTCATATATAAGCTGACCCCCTCCATTAATTTATTAGTTTAGCAAATTACCTGTTTTTCTGGGTATTGTCATAGTATTCCTGTGATTTTCTGAAAATAATCCACGTACCAGTAAACATGATATTTATTTCAGCAGCTGATTACTGTAACTGACCAATCACAGCAGAGTTTACTGGCCACAAAATGTGCTGATAAGATGTTTAGTCAGGAAATATCTCATTCTAAGGTATGATTTAAACTATTTTCATGGGTAGTGGTAATGGTAGTATTTCCACCCCTGGAAATTTCCTTCTCTGGGATCAAGTCTGAATTTCTCGTGTATAAGCCGACCCCGATTTACTTTGGGAAATTTGGTAATAAAAATTCAGCTTATACTGGAGTATATACAGTAGTTAGTCTCCATTACTACAGTAAACAGACTTGTGTCTGTGTGTGAATGAATGAGCAGCAGCAAAGTAGGCCAGTAGGCTTTGCTTGCAGACTGTTAGTGTGTTTGTTTCCACTACGTCGCCTATCTGACTATCGCCTGCAGACACCGTGGAGAAACCCATTTCATATAAGTGATGTTAAAATATTAACCCTCCCTGCACAGAGGGAAGGTGTCACACGTCAGTTAAGTAATTAAAGAGGCAGAGGTGTTGGCTGCAGGTCTCCTAAAGGCTGCAGAGACAGAACTGCTATAGCTCAACCCAGACAGGACTTCCATGTCAAAGAGGAGAGATCCTGTTACACTCTGCAACTTTTCTGCTCCATAATATACGTTATATTTCACCAAATTAAATACAAAACCTGAAACTGTGTTTTAGTCATGATCTGGAGTTTTTGAAAGATGATAGTATCCATTGCATCAAAAACTGAATGTTTGCAGTGATGAATGATGGATCAGATCACAAGTATAGTGATAGTGCACATGCTTTCCTTCCACAGGAGTCTCTTTACTGGAACTAAACTCTGAATTCATTCTTCTTAGAATAAATCACACAGTTACACTTGTAATGATTTAGTCCCTGATTCAGACCAGAGCAAACATTTACAGACCTGAAAATAACCTCAGAGAATTTAATCAACGTCCAGAGGAGCATGTAATCCTGCAACATGTCTGAGCTTTCTGCTGATATTAAAGGACCATACCACCCAGCCTAATGTATTCAATTTCCATACACGTAACCTTACTGATAATCATTTCCCAAAGCATACTACTGGAACAGTGAATTAAAAATGTTTTTCCTACCTTCCAGACCTCCATTGGTTTCAGTTCATTCTGCTATTAAAATCAACTTGTTGATACTTGAAACGTTCTTGGGATAGGTAATCCATCATCACCAACAAGATGTGTATTCAGGTGTTTTTTTAGAAGTTATGTAATTTTAGCATTTAAGTGCAATAAAAAGCATGGAGTGAATGTATGCCTCCACCGGAGAATATAGTCCCAAAAGAAGACCTGTGTTTATGGAAAAATTTAAAGGACCGTGACTTCATAAGGCTGTGTAACTATTAGCAGGTGAAACATGGATTTTTAAGGTGGGTGTATCACTTGAATATTCGATTTTGAAAGATTAAGAGATTTTACAAAATATCAGGAAAATTGCAATATGGTTTTATCCTTTGGAAAATGATTGTCAGTAACATAACGTGTATGAAAATTGAATATATTAGGAGCAAACATGCTAAATGGGGGTGGTATGGTGCATCAGAAACTTTAAACTGTGGCAGGGATTATTATTTGAGTCCACTTTACTAAGTACATTTTTCCGCTAATAATTTTTTTTTTTAATTTTTGAGTGTGTTTGCTGTATTTTTATCTGACCAGCCAGCCTGCTGCTTTCTGCTTCCAGGTGATGCTCTGGGTGCTGGCATCATTGCTGACTCTGGTGGAGGATGTGTTTTCTGAAGAGGACAGGAAGGAAACGCAGTCAGACCTTCATCACGTTCTCAGACGGCCCCCCTGGCCTCCTGCCAAGGACATGGGACAGCAGAGCAGTGTCCACTCCCCCTGGCCTGAAGCCTTTGGTAAGTGCTTCAGTCTAAATGTTACAACAGACGACATCATACAGTCCATGTGCATAACGGCCAATAGATTTTCATTTCGGAATAGAAAAATGAAAAGTGAGTTGTTCTACAATTTTTCTTTTATGTTCATAAATGGTAAATTAGTTTCATGCTTGAAAACTTTCTGCTTTGCTTTTGCATTTATTTCCTTGTCTGCCCCAGAAGTCTTTACCTGGTTTGTAACATGCCTAAAACCAAAGAAGAGTAAGAAGCTAATCGGACTAGCAGTCAACTCAAACAGGAAATATGTCTTTGCAATGTGGATTTCAGTTTACAAAACAAGGAAAAGGAATGTCTAGCAGTGATCTGGCTGCTGCATTATGAGTCTAATTTGGAGCCAGACGGGGATTTTCATAGTGTTGGGAGATGATTTGCTGAACTTGGAACTTGGAAAGCAAAGCTGCTCTGGTGGCAAACTTTAGCTTGAAGTCGCTAATGCTAAGTTTTCAAGCATGAAACTAATTTGCCATTTACAACCCTAAAAAGAAAAATCGGAAAACGACTCATTTTTCATTTTCCTATTTCAAAATGAAAAACGGGAAACGGCTCGTTATGCGTTTTCCTATAGCAAAACAAAAAGTGATTGGCCGTTATGTACACGGACCATCATATGTTCTCCTATGAACACAGCTGCCTTCCTCCATAGCTTCATTAGGATTAACCAGAGAACAGCACAAAACGGCATAGGCTGTGATGATAGCATGTTCTGCGTTTAAAGCATGTCAGCACATACTGCCGGTGATGATAGTGACTCACATTCACAAATGTTTTGACAGGAAAGTAAATGTGGGTGCCTCACTTAAAGTATTCTAGGAAGTATTTTAGGAAGCTTTAAGGCCTTCTGCACTGGAAATGCATGAGACACTTTGTTCCAGGAGCCATGTTATGTCTGCAATCCTGGTTAGACTTTCCTCAGCTTGGGAAGGACTCATCATCTTCATTCTTCAGTGTAATAATCAAATAGTTCATTTGCTGCTACAACATCTGGCTAAAAACAAAGCTTCATAAATCTGGCTAATGGCCATATAATAGCTGAGTGTCACTCCTAGATGACTAATATAGCCTCTGGAAAGTGCCTGCTAGTTTTCAAAGCAGAGTTTGGCCTTGGTCAAAGGAACACGGGCCTCAACGTACATCAGGGTAAAAATAATCGATCCGACCTGCAGATCGCTGGCATGCATCGTGTATGTACATCAGAGCCACAAACATGCAGAAGATGAACTGCTACCAACCAGTCAAACCAGAGTTTTCAGCTGCTTTGTGAAATAAAAGAAGACAGTCAGATACAAGTATTTCAGCCAGAATGTAATCCCAGATGTTGTTTTAACTCAAAGAAATTAGTTCATTGTACCCAACATATTCCATATATTCCCTAATGATTTTGAGTTAGTTGTAGTTTTTGAATATTTTTTTTATTCAGTTAGAGTTTTTGAGTTGAATCAACTTAAGTCAGTTTAGTTTTGCCCATTGCTGTTAGCAAAGCACAGACTTATTGCTTAAAATAGAATCTTGGTGATGGAGTGTGGCGGCATGGTGGCTCAGTGGTTATCTCTGTTAACTCACAGCAAGAAGGTCCTGGGTTTGAGGCTGACTGGTTCCTTTGTGTGTGGAGTTTGCGTGTTCTCCCCATGCACTGTAACCCCAGATTTTGTTTTAACTCAAAGAAATGAGTTCATAGTACCTAAAAATCTGAGGTTTTTCTGTTGAGAATCTTAGGTTTAACATATACTTTTTTGTTTGTTCAACAATGCATAACTTAACTTTTTTAGGGCAATGAGTTACCCTGCTTTTTCTTTTTTCTTTTTTTTTTAAGTTGAATGAATTTATCAGGGCTTACAGTGCAGAATGTTGCTCCAAAGTTTAAGAGCCATGACAACAAATGAGAGGTCATGTTTTGGTTTGAACTGGGAAAAGGTTTGCTTGTATAAATGAGTTTGGCAGATATTTATAGATGCATAATATAATGAGGTCATTCCTAAAACAAAGCGACAGATTTGACGTCAATAAGGGCAAATAGCATCACACACCTCATTCAAAAACACCTGCTACCTGCTCTTTGATTGCTTGCCTTGAAAGAGGTGTTACTACTATTTCCTTGTTTGTAAGTTGAGGAAGTGATTCATAAAACACGCTATCATGCAAAAATTAAGATGCGTTTCAGTCTGGTGGTAAATTTCATCAGCATGAAATTTGAGTGATTGTTTCTGTCTATTTACCTCAAATGTGTTAGTGATCAATAACTTTGATAGTTAATCCACTCAGCTGATCAGTCAGTTTATTTAACTGGAGATGTTTGTTCTGATCTCACACACATTCTAGTGGTGCTGCGCCTCTTCCTGTCAGCATCGCTCTTAAACTTAACAGCAAAATTAACTGGAGGCTAATGTGCAGGTACGCGTGCTCGCCCTTAATTTCTAAATAGTTGTAAAAAGCTCATTTGCAGCCATGGCAGAGAGAGAGAGAGAGAGAGAGACATTGTGTAGCTTTTTTAAAACATGCTGAAAAGTTAGAGAAAGAAAGAAAGTCCTTCACAGTCTGTAACTTTCTCTCTTCATCTTTGTCTCTCTCTCTCTCTCTCTCTCTCTCTCTCTCTGCATGTTTCTCCGGGTTCCATTGTGATATAATTATTTGAATTTAATGTGAAACACTGCAGGGACCTGAGCACGTACAGCTGATGTGAACACATTAACCTGAGCAGAAAGGAAACACACCTGCTGCAGGTAGAGCATTACTCCCCTTTCTACCTGCTGCAGGGCAGAAACAGCCCATCCTCACCACATGTTTTTTAATCAGGAAATAACTGGTAAAATGAAAGAGACTTTAGTTTTAATTTAGTTTTAATGGTGCATACAGCAGGGCTCTTCAACTGTTTGGCTATGAGGACCAGATTATCCAAATGTAAAGTGATTGGGATCCTAATTTTTACCATGACCTTGAGGTGTCTAGCCAATGATGCCAGAGGTGGGGTGAATAAGTCTGCTGTTTCTGTGCCAAGAAAATTATAAAAGGAAAAAAAAAAAGATGTTTTCTTAGTTTAAGTTAATTTTAATTAAGATTATATTGTGCAGTGCAAAGACCACCGGCCGGNGATGTTTTCTTAGTTTAAGTTAATTTTAATTAAGATTATATTGTGCAGTGCAAAGACCACCGGCCGGCCCCTCTCCTCTCCTGTTGGTTAATCCGACCCTGACGGAGGCCAAACATTTTTCAGAGAAATGATCGATCTTAGTACTTATGTGAACAAAACAACACTTAATACCGTGTGTCAAAGGATCATCAAGTAGCAAAGTATATCAAGTATTAATTCCCATATCAAAACGTGAATAATGTGCATAGCAATGAGCTGAAAATCCATCCTTCCTGACCTTGTCGTCTGTCAGCGCATCCTCTAAAGCAGCCATCATGCATCAGTCTCAGCATCATAACGCCTTTTTCTTTGTTCCAGCAGCAGGACGGAGGCTCTGCAGCGTCTCTGCTCAGAAAGGACGGACCACGGCAGCTGTCTCTGCTGTCAGGTCCTGCAGCGTCCTGCTGCTGCAAAATTATTTCAAAGTCCTGGTCCTGGTCTTAAAGCGCCTTCTCAAACTGTATTCTGTAGTCACGGCGAGCGACTCGTTACAGAGCAAACATGCTGGCTTTGTTCCAACATTTACACACATATTTCTCAGTTCATTCATCACTGAACTTCTATTTTCAGCGTTGACTTTTCTTTAAGTAGAGAGAGACGTTTGTAGCTTTTTAAAACATGATGAAAAGTTAGCAGAGAGAAGTTCACGCTGAATCTGGCGTCATCTGGGCGGCAGCATAAAGAGGAGGAAGTACAACGGCCAAAAAGAGTTTTTCACACTTTTTTAAAAAAAATATATCAAATTTAATGTTCAAAATCAATCGAAGGGCCGCATAGAGTATAGCAGGGGCTGGACTGGCCCGCGGGCCGTAAGTTGAAGAGGAAGGCATACACTGTACTCAGACAAACGTGTGTGTGTGTGTGTGTGTGTGTGCACGCCACCCTTGCTCTCTGTAAATGGGACAGCAAAAATTAAAACAGAAATACGCATTGACCAGGGAATTTGCTTTGTAAAGTTGGATAAGTTTGGAAATATTAGCTGCTCTGCATCCGCATTGTTAAAAATATGGAGACTTCTGCCAGCCAATCAGATTCATCCTGCCACAGCTGACAGCATGATGATCTGCAGCACATCTGCACAAAGAGTTTAATAAGTTTTTATTACAACATGTTGGTATTGGGAGTATTTTGCTGCAGCAGGAGAAGCTGATAATTGATTAGATAAAGATTAAACTGGACAGCTTTGGTTCAATCCTGCAACTGCATGATTTGTTTTTGTTTCTTCTGTTCTTCCTTTTTAGACCGTTGGTCTATCATTGCAGCATTTATGAGAGTGATGACAAAATTACCCTCCGACATGGAGCATCACAGTAACATTTTCTCGTGACAGCAGTTTCAAGTACAAAGCAAAACACTTTGAGGCATGATTGTCTGAACATTTCCCCATTCGATCATAATATGGAATAGTTCTATAATTACATGAAATAATGCAGGGCTCTGTGGCGTGTTTTAACATGGCTAAATATGTACCTGGGCAGGGTTTGACTGAGAAAGCCCTGTGCTCTTCGCCTGGGGAACATTTTTAAGCATTTCTCTCTGCTTTTTCCCCTCATGATTACAAGTTTTCTTTTTGTTAAACATTAAGGCATGAAGTAACAAGCTGCCTCGCTGTCCCTGCTGCTGAAGGAGAGGATTCTAAAATGTAATAACTATTCCCCCAGGGAAATAGTGCATGGAGGCATTTAGGAAAAGTGCAGGGCAAAGCCATTCACGGAAGTGGAAGTCAGTCAAACACCTGGGTCAGGTCTCCACACTCTAAAATGTTCCTGGCACCTTCAGCTCCTGTTGGATGTCAGCCAGCAGCTCTGCCCCCCTGCTGGTAATGACCTGCACAGTGACAGTACACTCAGCTGATAACCAGAGAATTCTTCTCCCAGCTTCAACACCCGGGTCTGCTTTCCATTTAATCACACATGCTGAAGCTCATAAAACTCCATTCTAATCCACAAAATAAACTACAGTGTGAGACGTTTTTCACCTTTACCTCTCTAAAGCCAGAGCAGACATCTGGCATGTATCTGGAGTCTGTATAAAATTTTCTATTCTATTTTCTTTATTAATACGATCACTGGTTTCTCAAGCACACAGACACAACTTGCTAGGTTTCTCCAATGCAGCAACAAAAATATTAAATGGGGTATGGCTTTGCTATTGGACCAAATCCAGGATGTGTCAGATGAGAAAGATTAACTCACAGACTACAGTTTGTTTGCCAGACATGTTTAGATCCACCAGGAATTTGTCTTGGCATTGCAGGTCAAATGGCAAGCTAATAATTTTTAACGTATGGCTAAATGAATAAAAGTGATACAAGATGTCTCCCTGAACTTTTGATACTCTGTTCTTGAATTCTGATGTTGTTATGAATTAAACCAGTTAGCTGAATGTTTGTGTGATTATAAATTACTTCCAGCTTAAGTGGGTGACGTGTGGTGTAGAATCTGAGTTGTAAATCAGATCCAGTCTTAAAGGTCCTTTACTGGATTCCGTGGTGTTGCTGGTCAGGTGGATGATCTCCTGTCTCTCCCATCAAATATGCAGTGTCATCAGCAGCGGTGAGCTGTGTGGTCTTCTCAAAACGCCCCCTTTTCCTCATCAAAAAGCTAAAAAAAAAAAAAAAAAAAAAAACTAGTTCGTAAAAGTAGGTTTTGCATTTTTTGCAAAATTGCGAAAAAAAAAAACTATCTAGGTGGAAATGGGCGTGGCCTGTGCCATTAGATGCAGCTCAATTCACCGAACAAGTCGGTATAAAGCATTTGAATGTGCATCTCACAGTTCACTCAGTCAGGTTATTAGCAAAACATGTGCTTTTGTAACCCGTTAGCAGGTAAGTACAGTAAAGTACAGTACAGTACAGTACGCTAGTTCTGTTAAACAGTGAGAACTAACTGGACACTGAAAAGAGTCAGAACACCAATTTAAAAAAATAAAAAATGATTGTACTGAAATCTGCACAAATTCAAATATAAAGAATAAATAAATACATAGAGAGCTGGCAATAAAAAATAAAATAATATTAACTGTTTTTCAGTCTTTTCTTGCTTTTGGCTGCATAGACTTTATAGCTCAGTATTCCAGTCAAATCAATGTCAGTCATAAGTCGTCCTACCGCGCCGCCCGGTATGGTGCAGGATGTGAAGTCATCAAAGTGTAAATGGTTCAGCTGGGTGGCTCGCCATCTTCCGAGGAAGAGAATTTCATGTTCATGGAGTCTCATCCAAGGATATCCAGCAAAGTGTTAGCAGGTATGGAAGTAAAACCAACAAAAACCAAAAACCCAGCCTGTATAACACAACAGGAATATCTACAGAATGCATGCATATCAAAATGTCTTATTTTCCAATATCAAGAAGATTACTGAGAAATTACTGCTGGAAATTTCTAACTGTGTTACTATGGTGACTAACTGTAACAGTAAAGTACAAATAAACACACAGACACAAACTGACATAAAATACCTCAATTTACTAATTAACTTAATAGGTTAACTGCAAGTTACTCATTAATAAAACAAATAAGACATCAAATAAAATACTCAATATCTGAATGCCTTAAAAATAATGTCAGCAGCCAAACTGGGGTTTTATTTACTTCTATCAGCTCCAACTAATTAGNTGCCTTAAAAATAATGTCAGCAGCCAAACTGGGGTTTTATTTACTTCTATCAGCTCCAACTAATTAGTATCTCCACAGCTCGTTAAGTCAGCACAGGTTGTTCTACAGGTAACTTTAAATAATTAATCACCAAGACTCAAAACAACATCACTTTGAGACCAGATGAATCNCTACAGGTAACTTTAAATAATTAATCACCAAGACTCAAAACAACATCACTTTGAGACCAGATGAATCAAGGATCATCCCTCTAGAAATTCATGTTGAAGATCGGATTTTTTTTACTTTAATTACTCTGTCCTCTGTGTCTCTCCTTCCTGTGTGTTGAGTCTGTTGATGTCTGTGTATCCTAGCAACCAGAACTGTAACTGTAACTACTTCCTGTTTTTGTTATACCTGCTTTTTGTTTATTTTTAACTGTCACAAAGGACAGTAGATGGCAGTATTTCACCTGTGTAATGATCTAAAAATAAATAACTGAAATTTGAATAATTTAAAATCTTTAAAAATTAAAATTTAGTCAACACAAACAAAGTACATTTTAAAATATTCTGATGACTGGAAGTTCAGTTCCAGTGGGTTACACTTAATTATAGCGCCCCCTAATGGTTTACACTGATCATTTTTGGCTTATCAATAGATCACGAAGATAGCTTCTGTACCTTCGCTGCAAATTTCACTTTTGCACATTGGACCGTTTGGGCTGCCCAGCCACTTTTAGGTGATTTTGGGGAGAATAAAACTAATAATAAAAAACCCTACAAAAACAATAGGGTTCCAGCACTTTGTGCTTGGAGCCCTAATCAGCTGTGCTGTCCATGTTGTCTGTTTCATTTATCCACGGCCAGTCAGATAGATGCTGCCATCACACAGTTGCTGAAGTCTTTCAGTTCAAAGCTGTGGTTGAATCTGACAGTGGTATTTATTTTCTCTGTCATTTCATCCTTCTGGCATGGCTTCATCACTCACACTCTGTTATTTCAGTGTCAGAGAAGGTTTTCTTTCGTATGCCATGCTACTCTCAGTGAAGCTTCCTCTCACTGTCTCGTTGATTTTACAGTTATTCTGCTAGTAGGTACGACACTTTCTGCTGATTTTGTGTTTCTTACCTTCCTGTTCTGGGAATTGTTTTGTTATACGTGTCTTGGTGCTGTTTTACTTTTCAACAATGGCTGCTTTTTCATTGCAAATCAAGAATGAATGCGTTTTTCTCAGTCAGATCATCTTTAAATGTATGAGCCGAAATGCTAAATGCAGCTCCTAGCAGGTGAAGATGACAGTTGAGGCAACGTGATAGTGATATGTCACTGGCAAACTGGTCCGGTCACATCACCTGAACCTGGCTTTGTGGTGAAAGACTGTTGATATTTTTTCCTGGCTCAGATGAAATATTTTGGTCCTGATCCAGATTGGAGTCCACCAGTTGAGTATGTGAGGTGTAGACACTGAGTTACTGGTTTATTCTCAGTGGTGGAAAGAGTTCTCATCCTTTATGTTTGTAAAAGTAGTAACAGGTTTCTAACCTGGGATCAACAAAAAAGTGAACCTTACACACCATAAAAGCACAATTTATTGCAGGACTGCTGTACCAGCTTGTGTTAGATTGTACAGATGCACCCAGTATACTGATGATATGAGACTAGATAGCACCTGAAGGTCATAACAAAGGTCATGCATGACGAAGATGTGTCATCTGTGTATGTTTGTGTAACTGTGTGTCTTTTTTCCTGTAGAAGACTGGTCACTGATGCAGGAAGAGCAAACACAGATGAGTAGATGGCGGCGCTCTACTCATAACCCAACGTCCTCTAGAACATCCAGGAGGAACCGCAAGAAGACCAAGATCAGCCGTGACTGCCACATGGAGAAGAAGGAGATGCGTGTGCGGGATCTTGGTCTCGGCTACGACTCAGACGAGATAGTCCTCTTTAAGTACTGTGTTGGCACATGCCACAGCGCCCGCAGAAACTACGACCTTGCCCTCAAAGCTTTGATGGACAGCGGGAGCATCTCTGACAAGAAGATCAGCCCTCACCCCTGCTGCCGACCCACCCGCTATGAGACCGTTTCCTTTATGGATGCTCAGACTATCTGGCAGACTATTAAGTGGCTCTCGGCAGCCAATTGCAGCTGTGTGGGCTGATTATAGTGGACAGAGTCTGTCTGCAAGACACAAACACAGAGCGGCTCTTGTGTGAAAGAGCAGGATGCAGCGAGGCTGGTCTGCAACGTGGGTGACTTAGGGCCTTGGTTCATGTGGTTCGAGGTCTGGGTCTGGGATGGGATCCAGAGGGCAACGCCCGGAGTCTTCCCTCCAGTCACAGCTTGGCTATCATGAGTGTGAGGAGGCTCAGATACCTTCAGATAAAACCTAATGCAGGGCAGCAGCAGCGTGATGTCTGGAGAGACTGCAGAGGAGGAGCTCTCAGTGCTGTTCCAGTCCAGAGTGGATTATATGTGGTGATCTGCCTTTTTATTCAGCCTGTTGACGGCTTTCAGGTGACAGAGCTCACCCTGGTAGCTGTATCAGAAGCCTGGAACCGCGTGGCTCACCGATTTCAACAGATTTGAGTATTGTTAATTCTATGCTGTTTCTGACTTGGATGGTTTTCACCCGTCGATCAGTTCTGTCTTTTGAAAGTCTCGGTTTGTTCGCAGGCTAATCTGACCGGCTAACTGACTTATGCACTCGTTGACTGATGCAGTAGAAGTTAGATTTAGGAAATGTCATTCATGCAAGCATTTGCGGCTGAAATGTGTTGCAAGTCAAAGGGTCAAGTGTCACTGACTTTCATTTGAATCAGTAGTATAGATGATGTGCATTTATGCTTGAGAGGCTGGAAAACAACTTGTTTTTATTGTTTCTGTTTTGTGGCAATGAAACACGTTGAACAGAGCCCAAATCCATATGGTGCTGGATTTTGGAAATTTAAATGAAAGTTACGAAGACGATGCTTTAACATGCTGGATGGCAACCCGTCAGTTTGTACGTCAGTCTGCATGAGTTGAATTTTGAACATCAATATTTTGTGCTGTTAGCCTGTTTTCTTGCTTTCTACTTAGCGAGAGCTAACAAAGCCAAAAAGCAACAGCTTGTTCAGGTCAACTGAGCTGCCTCTTCTCAAGCTACAGCATCGAGGAGGACAAACTCGACCTGAAAGCTACACTGTGTCCTGTGTCACAGTAATCTAAATTTAGAAACCAGGCTACCTTGTCAGAGTACGCTTTGTATTCTGTTTTTTTTATTACAGACCTACAAGCGAATCACAATGTCTCATAGATCTTTTTTGCCCAGTTGTTGGAAGCCAATTTCGCCATTAATTGCCCAAAGCTAGTTTTCTATTGGACTTCCATGATGGAGTTGGTTCATTGTTGTAAATTATGGAAAATGTTATTTTTCATAATTTATAATCATGCACAGCATGCCTTTATCTTGAGCTGTAGCTCTGAAAAACTCACTGTTCTCCTGTAGTTTTTCGTGGGGCTTTAAATGTCCAACATTTAGTCTTTAGTCCCTCATAAACCAGAACAGAAAAAGCTCACAGTGTAGACAGATGTGTGTGTATGTTTTCCTGATAAAAAAAATATGGTCATAAACTATGTTTATATCAAATTATATTGACATTTTCTCACCGTGACATCAACAAAACAGGAAAAGTTGCAAACTAAGGTCAATAAAACTCGGTACTTTGAGGTTGAATAGATGTCAGAATGTACTGTGAGCGTCCCGTGATTTATCCTGCAGGATTAAAGAATGAAATGCAGCGGTTTGCTTCTCCAAACCAACTAGTGTGGTTGTGCTTTACACGACAATAAATGATGGTGAACAACATTTTAATAACGTCTCAGTTGCAACGCACAGAATCCGTCCATTAACTGCAAAGCCTCTATGACAACAGGAAGATAAAACAGCATGGGAAATATCTCCCTGACAGCTTCAGTTCAACCCAAAGATCAGTCCTGAGGAGATGAGGGCAGTTTAACTGTTAGAGTTTAAAGATGTGAAGACTGAAGGTTTTTGTCTTAATGTAGCACAGTGTCTTTGTAAGACCAAACTTTGTCTTCACCTTGTGATGCAACTTTACCTTTCCTTCAGGGATTTTGTCATCTGGTCATTTGAAAGTCTGAACTAATCACCCGCATATCATGTGCATTCTGTTTAGATTTAGTTTATTTTGGTTGGTGACATGTATAATGCTTTACATAAAACTAATGGCTTTCTAAAACCAGCAGGTCAGATCAGTAGCACGCCGTCCTCTGGCCAAGCCGTGCTAATTGTAAATGCCACAGTATCTCCAGAGGACTTGTTGAGCGTGTTTCCGTCTCTGTCAACACGCTATTGTAGGATGCCATCTCAAATATAGTCATGAGCCAACCATCAATCAGAGCTGTTCACCACCTGCTTTATTTTCAGATCAGGTGCAATAGGATACCACTTACAACCGTCATGCAGTTCAATAAAACACGTGTCAAAAATCAGTTCACTTTGGATGCAATGTAATATGATCATGTGTAATATTAACTGCAGTAATATAATCATATGTAATCCAATCTAACTTTTCACAGTATGAAATATACACTGGTAATGGCAGTAAGACAATATGACATCAATATAATACCAAATACATGAGCTCTGAAATCAAGGTAAACCTGAAAATAAAGAATACAGTAGTGAGTTAGAGCGTCCCAATAATAATCAATAATCTGTAACAGATTACAGTTTAACGCAGTGTATTGTTTGAATTGTTCCACGCTTTTGTTTCACGTCCTCCTCCCCTTTGCTGCACATGTTTGTGAGACTTCGAGAAACCTGAGAGGACCACGTGCTTTTTCATTATCAGCCGTCCCATCCAGCCAATAAAAAGGATTTGGGCTCTAAAGTGAAAGAATGAAAAAAGTTTACAGTGCAGACCAATTTACAACGCAGTTTACTGGAATACAGTATTTATTTTCTATGTATGAAAGCACTCTTCAGTCCAGCTTTTTGATGTTAAACAGCACTGAAATGTGTCTAAAAATGTCCAAATTAAGACCCGCCTTTTTATTTTATTTTTATTTATTTATTTTTTTTTTATGCAGCGTGTATCTCGGAAAAATTCAGTTTCATATAAAACTGTTAACAATGCAACCATGCAGTTTTTGGTACAACTGGCTCTGCTTTTAGATTTGTAGCTCACATAGCTCTGTCTGTTGCTAGATTAAATTGCATATATATAAAAAATGGTTGTGCCAGTCTTGGCGTATACCACAACTATATATGCAGACAGGAAAAAAAAAAAAAANAAAAAAAAAAAAAAAAAAAATCATGTTTGCTTTCAGCTAGAAGCCACACTTACACACACAGAAACACAAACCTTCAAGAGAATTTTTCTGACAAAAATAAGGGTCCAAACACTCCTTTTTTATTAATGCTCTGGATCGGCTGTTAATACATATCGCTAATGAAACATAAAATAGCCTTTAGCTTTTATGTAGCCTAACATCATCATTAGACAGTGTTACAGGAATATCATGACATTGAAATTTAGTCTTGTAAAACGTTGGACTTCTCTGTCATTTATCAGGAACGTAATGCTATGTGTGTTATGTTTTATGAAGAGTGTGTCAGCCTATCCATGCTGTTTGTACTCTGCTAATTAGATCTGACAGGTATCAGCCTGCAGCTAATACAACCAAAGTGTCCTGAGAAGAAGAAAAATAAGATTTTAGATGTGAAGCATGTTATTACAGAATCTCTGCAACATTTTGGAAAATACTCTGTTTGATCTCGTACCTAAAGTCAGATGACTGGTCAGTTTCTAACTTAAAGGACCATACCACCCATTTTGCATGTTCGAGCCTAATATATTCAGTTTTCATACACGTAACGTTACTGACAATCATGTCCCAAAGCATACTACTGGAACGGTGAATTAAAAATGTTTTTCCTACCTTCCAGACCTCCATTGGTTTCAGTTCATTCTGCTATTAAAATCAACTTGTTGATACTGTAAACGTTCTTGGGATAGGTAATCCATCATCACCAACAAGACGTGTATTCAGGTTTTTTTAGAAGTTATGTAATTTTAGTGTTTAAGCTCAATAAAAAGCGTGGAGTGAATGTATGCCTCCACCGGGGAATATAGTCCCAAAAGAAGACCTGCGTTTATGGAAAAATTTAAAGGACCGTGACTTCATAAGGCTGTGTAACTATTAGCAGGAGAAACATGGATTTTTAAGGTGGGTGTATCACTTGAATATTTGATTTTGAAAGATTAAGAGATTTAGCAAAATATCAGGAAAGCTGAAATACGGTTTTATCCTTTGGGAAATGATTGTCAGTAACATAACATGTATGAAAATTGAATATATTAGGCTCAAACTTGTTCCAAATCTTGGAAGTGCTGGCTCCATCAAAAATGTAAAACTACACCTTCCAAACTCTCCAAAGCTTTGTTTTACTGTACTTTTTTTTTTTTTTTTTTTNTTTTTTTTTTTTTTTTTTTAATCTTAACATGTGCAGGAATGGAAAATAAGACATTATATTAAGGAGAAGATATAGCTTATTAGAACTATTAATGCATTTATTTTACTCAGAGCATGCTAAAGTCCTGAACTCATGGTAGGGTTGCCCAGTTTGAGTGCTGTCCGACATATTCTGAACAAGCGGTGCTCAGTGGCCCTGGAAGGAGTGACGTTATGAGTGTGCATATAGACTCTTAGCTAACGATACTGATAAAATATTTTGGCGCAGCACGGCCGTGTGGTGTGCTTGCACGCTGTCCGTGGTGCTGACAACACCGCAACAGTCAGCAATGTGTCAGAGGGCCTATTTCAAGCATAGACCCTATGCTTGAAATAGGCCACAAGAGCTCTCTTTGATATATTTATGATTTCAAGGCTTAACTTTGAAATCATATAGGTTGTGTGCTGACACATCAACCTATTTGAAGCCTGCAGCGATGTGAGTAGATGTGAATATTCGGTCAAGAGCAAATGATGTCTCACAGTGTGAACCTCAGGATAATATAAAGCCTATATAATCCTCTGATGCTGTACCGTACCACACCTGACATGACCCACATACTCACAGATATGCAGATTTCTCAATGAACTCCAAATGTGCCTTTATCTGAAAGTTGGTGCTGGTGAAGGTCCTCATTATGGCATCAATAATTCTCATGCCAGCTTGGTCAAACCTCTTGTACTGTCCTGAACAAACTGATCAAAACCCAGCTTACTTTTGGATGCATCGCTGGCAATCTTGCTCGTTAACATATGAATAAATTAGCTTTGGAGGAACTTTTTAAGGTGCATTTTTTTTTTTAAATTTTTGATGTAGCTAGGTTAGAAATTTCCCCCTGCTAAGCTTAGCTATGCTAAACATGTCCTGGACCTGCCTCTGAGATAAAACGGATGTCTGTCCTCTGATCTGGCCCTAGATAAGATGGCAAACACTAATGGTTCCTAAAGGTTGGAGTGTTTAAGACTCAGAACATGTAACAGAAAGCAGAAAGGCTTTGTGTTAGTTTAGACTGTTTTATCGTGCTTTCAGCTTCACTGTGTAGCTGAATGTAGTACATGATTCAAGTCTGTGGCCTTCTGTCATGTTTAAGTCCAAACTTAACTTCTCTGTTAGATGCTATGCATCACACTGCCTTAATGTACATAAGATTATTTATTGTTTAAATTATTTTATTTATTTTTATTCACATTACACTTGTTCTTCAAAGAGGATGTTTACTGCTATTGAAGTAGTAGCTTTATGCTTTCTATTTTTAGGTTTTTTTTGGTTTTTTTTTGTGTAGTCGGGAAAAGAGAAACGCTTTACCTGAAGCATATTTTAAGGCATTATGAAAATATATGGCCGATATCAATCCTCACTTTATAAAACATATTTATAATGAAAGTAGCCAGCTGTGAAAAGAGTAGTGACCTATTCAAAGAGAATCATTTTTATAAATCATATATTTGAGCTATTAAACACAGTCCACAACTGAGTTTGAACCACTAGCAGCAGGAAGTTTGAGGATTTGGGGCTCAATAAAACAAAAACCAGGGAGAGAAGGGTTAATTCAAACTATAAATTATTAACTTAATGTACTCAATATTGAATTTCCTGATAAAATATCAGTGTAATTATTTAAACTATATAGTATTTATTTTTTTAAAACCTGTTAGCAGTGAATAATGTACACATAACTGAGTTATCATATTAATCTCTTAAAAAATGGCATTTACAATTACTTCTTTAGCAGGTTGGATACAACCTGCTAAAGAAGTGATTAGCTTTACAATGTATACATACAGTATAAAGATTACATTTGTAGGCATTGGCACAATATTAATTAAGTACTTCAATAAAAATTAAATATTTCAAAAATACTCAGAAAGGTGTGAGTACATAGAAGTACGACTCAGTTATAGTAACAAGAAAGCGTTACTTTGACCCTGGAGCATAGTAATTCATTCTTGGTCTTCTGATAAGAATCAGCTGGAGGTTTGCTGCAGCTACAGCAGCTGTAATGTGCTTATGATGCCTTATAATACCTAATGAGCAAAGCTTTGAATAAAACGCCTACATAGCGCGGATGTGGCTGGGTCTGGAGGAGTGTGAGACCAGATTAAAGCGTGGCCTGGCGTGGCCTCCTCCATGCACTGCCAGGGAACGTTGCCAAGTGATGAGTGCCTGCCTGGCGCCCTACTATCAGAGAGCCAACACTTCGTACCGCAGACGTTCCTGTGACTCAGACGTGCATTCCTGGACACCCTGCTGCATTCTACTGGGACTCACATTTGACCTTGACCTCTGCAGTATGTCATGACCCAGTATATAAGACAATATTCTTTTATTTATATGGGTTTATCCTCAGATCATCATTGAAACAGCTGGCAGTTGATGAATTTAACAACCTCATACGTGAAATATTTATAATCTTCATATATTGTATGTTGTGGTACTGTATTACTCTAAATATATTCAAAATTTTAATATTGTACTCTAAAACGACTCTTGACCACTATTTTTATACATTAAAGAATAAAAGATTGTAAAAATAAAAAATAAAAAAAAGAGTTTTGCTTGTCTTTTGTAAATATATTTCCTATAGACTACAGAAAATATATGGTATACACTTGTTTGTATGTTGGAATAGACAGTTAAACTCTGGGTTTTGGAGGGACAGTGGTGTACAGTAATTAAAAGTAAACATATGACATATGTCATTCATATATATGACATGTATGTCACATTATGAACACTTTATAATGGTCAATATGAAGATCTCTGCAGCAAGAGTTCTCACAGGTCTCTAAACTTAAAAACCTGCAAAATTCCTCTGAATCTTTTGACTCCACGGTATCACNCACACACACACACACACACACACAGACCCCTACTACGTTACCTGCAGGTTAGCACAATGCATTTCTTAAATAAATAAACACCCACAGACTGAGGAAGGTGTGTGCCCCCAGAGAACAAAGTGTTGTAAAAATATCAGAGTGCTGCAGCTCAGCGTGTAAAGAAAAGAAACGCTGCCACCTGTTGGCAGAAACAGTTTATTACATCTAATGCTGCCTGACAGCATAAAGCATCCCATGCTACATTTCACTTTAAATGGTTTTAATGTAATGCTTTCACGTTAAAGAGTGTGAACATGATGAGATATCTGTAGGCAGAATAAATTATTAAATTCACACTGATTTCTGCTGTATGCTAAAGGACAGCAGCCTCCACCATGCACAACAAATCTCAGAGCACTTCACTTCACTTCACTTCACTGCCGCTCCTGCAGCATGGCGACTAAATAAATAAATCCAACAACAGCAAGAATATAGAAGAACACGAACTGCCAACATAATAGACAGCCGAGATTAAAAAGAATTCATTTGCAAAAACAGATAATCTCCATTTTTTTTTTTAAATAATTTTTTAAGATCATAATTTTTATTCTGCATTCCAGGTATCACTGACATTGAATGTTTCCTGCGTTTCGTTAATTGATTTAGACTTTGTAAAATTAAAATCGAGCATAAGTTTGATCTGATAAGCACTATGAAGTGCAATAAAAATAATTTCACAAAAACGGAGTTATCTGTTTTTGAAAATGAACTGTTCATATATTTGTAAACTTTATGTACTAATTTTGTACTAATGTTGTAACTGAAATTACTGTATTGTATTTTATTATGCGTGCAGTCTGCTTTATACAGGTAAAACTTCACTTCTGTGATACATGAAAGATGAGTATAAAAGGACACTGTAAAATATACAAACTGTTCCTTTAAATCCAGCCGCTGCCTATTTTGACCTTTCAGACTTGCCGTAGTGCCCTGAACATTTAGCGCGAACTTTAACACTATAAATATACCACAGCAAACAGAAACCAAAGATTCATTTCGATTATGTTAGCAGACTCTGTTCTTAATTCTTTATATCGGCGGTGCTTATCTTTTCGTCATGCCGTGGTTTTATTAAGTTAGCGAAAACATGAGTGTGTTCGGTGTGGAAATTGAAGACGGAGCGCTAGCCGGGTAACAAGCTAACAGGCTGGAAACACGAAGGAGTCTCCTAACTATCAAGGAAAATGGTAAAGAAGCAAATAATTACGTTTTACATCTTCAAATGATAAAGATTGCACAAAATGTCTGTTAATCCTGTACAAAACGCTGATTCCAGAGAAGGAGTCTCGCCCCAAGTCAGGTTGCCAAGCGGAAGCAAGCCGGAGATTTATCTGAGGAAGAGGACTGGACGTGTAGAACTGTAAGGAAATTATTTCATGGAATTATTTATGACTGTTAAATTCAAAGCGGTGCTCTGATTTGATGTCAAATCTTTCTGACATCTTTGCACTGAGATTGGAAGTCGTCGCACGTCAACCTCTGTTCATAAATCTGCCAGTTATATTCTTACTCACCGACAAAACATGACCTATGACACCCATGACCTCTGACCTCTGAGAGCACTCTTAAATAAACACTCTTCTGCGGGAAAGATGAACTTTTATAATGAGTTCACCTTAAATCACTTATAAAACTTAAAACTTTAAAGGACCATACCACCCATTTTGCATGTTTGAGCCTAATATATTCAGTTTTCATA
Organism: Lucifuga dentata; assembly: GCA_014773175.1. Lineage (NCBI taxonomy): Eukaryota > Metazoa > Chordata > Actinopteri > Ophidiiformes > Bythitidae > Lucifuga > Lucifuga dentata. The sequence goes on from VXCM01003256.1 coordinate 27,061, forward strand.
CATGTAACGTTACTGACAATCATTTCCCAAAGCATACTACTGGAACGGTGAATTAAAAATGTTTTTCCTACCTTCCAGACCTCCATTGGTTTCAGTTCATTCTGCTATTAAAATCAACTTGTTGATACTGTAAACGTTCTTGGGATAGGTAATCCATCATCACCAACAAGACGTGTATTCAGGTTTTTTTAGAAGTTATGTAATTTTAGTGTTTAAGCTCAATAAAAAGCGTGGAGTGAATGTATGCCTCCACCGGGGAATATAGTCCCAAAAGAAGACCTGCGTTTATGGAAAAATTTAAAGGACCGTGACTTCATAAGGCTGTGTAACTATTAGCAGGAGAAACATGGATTTTTAAGGTGGGTGTATCACTTGAATATTTTGATTTTGAAAGAGTAAAATATTTTGCAAAATATCAGGAAAGCTGAAATACGGTTTTATCCACCTTACTTGTATGAAAATTGAATATAATTAGGCTCGAACACGCAAAATGGTTGGTATGGTCCTTTAAGCACTATGTTGATTGACTTATCTTAAGTGTGTTAAGCTTTTGAGTTTTATTCTAACAGGTATGAAATTCATACCTCCTAATACTTCATATTATGAATTATGGATTAGCAAGGCCGCACTAAACTGACAAATATTTGGATGAAATTTTGTATTTGATAGTGATTAGATATATTAGATGCTCTCTTTTCTTGTATAAACCAACTGTTCCTCATGGCACCTGTTAGATTTTTAAGTTTTGTTAATCAAATGATCTGAGGTAAGAGATGTCGCAGTAGAAAATAAACAGTGCATAATGTTTTCTTACAGGAGAAAAGAAGAAGAAAAAGTGATAATGAAATGAGAGAAAGCCATATTTCTCCATTCAGAAAGCCTCTGTCACAGTTGACCAATAGGCCTGTTTGCACGGATGGTGCTAAGCATGTAAGTACTGCCGAGTACACTGCAGTAAATCTTTGCACAAGGATTATATGCAAATTCTGTGATGGTTGAGATTTGATGCATGAGTTGTTTTTTTTTTTTAATGCGTTTTACAGGAGGCATTTATTCGTAGCATCCTCTCCAAGCCATTCAAAGTTCCTATTCCAAATTACACAGGTAAAATTTCCCTCAACACTACGGCTTCTTTATGTCTGCAAAAGACAAAGAGCCAACCGCTCACTTCCTGTATGGCCCACAGGCTCGCTGGGAATCAGGGCGCTCGGGCTAAAGCGTGCAGGAGTGAGGCGAGCGCTTCACGATCCGTTTGCGGAGGATGCACTGATTCTTTACGAACCCCCAAATCTAAGCGCTCACGAGCTGATCAAAGCTGACAAGTAGGTTACAAACATCAGTAAATGAATGTTGACACACGTATATTTGAACATTATCATCTTTTTATTTGAGGATCTCCATGAAAATTGATTGATATTTAGAGCTGAATAAACTTCCTATAGAGGCAAATTTAGCTTTTTCTGGATAAAATGCTGTGCAGTTTTTATGATTTGATTGTAATTTCCTTTTTGAAGGTTAAAGGGCCATTCCATCCATTTAGCATGTTTGAGCCTAATATATTCAATTTTCATACATGTAACGTTACTGACAATCATTTCCCAAAGCATACAACCGTATTTCAGCTTTTCTGATATTTTGCAAAATCTCTTAATCTTTCAAAATCAAATATTCAAGTGATACACCCACCTTAAAAATCCATGTTTCTCCTGCTAATAGTTACACAGCCTTATGAAGTCACGGTCCTTTAAATTTTTCCATAAACGCAGGTCTTCTTTTGGGACTATATTCCCTGGTGGAGGCATACATTCACTCCACTTTTTATTGCACTTAAAAGCTAAAATGATGTAACTTTAAAAAAAAAAACCTGAATACACGTCTTGTTGGTGATGATGGATTACCTATCCCAAGAACGTTT
>VXCM01003256.1:38920-53291 GCA_014773175.1 Lucifuga dentata
GAAAAATTTAAAGGACCGTGACTTCATAAGGCTGTGTAACTATTAGCAGGAGAAACATGGATTTTTAAGGTGGGTGTATCGCTTGAATATTTGATTTTGAAAGATTAAGAGATTTTGCAAAATATCAGGAAAGCTGAAATACAGTTTTATCCTTTGGGAAATGATTGTCAGTAACGTAATATGTATGAAAATATTTGGCTCAAACATGCAAAAGTGGTATGGTCCTTAATTATAACTACAAAACTGAATTCTCTATATAAAAAGTGTTTCATGGGCAAAGTGTGAAGCAGAAACACACTGCATCTGACTTATCAAAGAATAAAGAACACTACATTACTGAAGTGAAATAAAATTTACAATGACTATTAGAAAGTGTGTATGTTGGTGTGTTCATTTTAAAATGAAGGGTAGGGTTGTGAATATACTGTGTATGTGTCACATTTCATTGTGCAGTTTCACGAGTTTGAGGTCAGAACTCCATCTTTGGTCAGAGAAGATTGATTTTTTTGATAAACAGGTCTGAATTATTTATGTGGCCCTTATGAAGCACATCAGTTTGTCACAATCAAAATGACACAATATGCACAAACACACAGGAACCACATGCAGCCTGCTGCATCTTCTGCTGTCTTTAGGGCTAAATGTGAATTTTACAACCTAAAATTAGTGCACTGACTCCATCGCTCCTTCGCTCATGATCATGTAAGAAACCATGAACCAGGAAAATTCCCAAATTCTGCACATCTGGGACCAGCAGCACTGACAGAGGCCTGCATCTTCCACACAATATGGAAATATTATTCATTATCCAGGTTGTATGAATATACGAGTTAATCTGACACAGAGGGAACAGATTAATGTGTGAAACCACATGATGTCTACATGATGACAAACGGCAGCAGGAGGAAGTTACTGCTGCATGGCATCATCCCTACATCTTCAACTTCTACCTGATTACTAAGGCATGTTTCTAATCAATGTCTAAGTGCTTTCACAGGTCCAAAAGTCTGAGACCACTCTGAAAATGCTTCTATTTTTCATTCTTTTTGAATTTAATACAAGATTTTTCATTACAAACAGTAATATTATCATCAATTAGAGTGAAAAGTTGAATCTTTGAAAAATGTCCGTGAATATCAGAATATCTTAGTATTTGGTACGAATGTCAGAATATCTTAGTATTTGGTAGGAATGTCAGAATATCTTAGTATTTGGTAACTTTAGCTTTAATGACAGCATCATGGACTCCACACGTCTGTAAAAACCTGATGAGCCAAGTTATCCAGCATGATGTGACGATGTTCAAAGAGCTTCTATGACGTCACACTTTCTGATTATTTCCACATTTACATGGAAAACATCACAGATTTTACATGTGGTCTCAGACTTTTGGTCCCGGCTGTGTGTGGACTACAGGCCCCAGATGTAGCATGATCAGACTGTGTAGCACGTTAATCCTAAATGATGTGGGAGAAGGCAGACAGCAGCTGTTGAATAGAATGTTAAAACACATCAGCAGGGAGTTGGAACACAACAGGAGTGCTGCAATAAAACAGACTGACGCCTTCATTAAAAATCATTTCTACATCACGTGCTCTGGTTGACTAATTCTTCTTGACAGCTAATTGCCATAAATTCTCTATTAAAAGCTGGTATTCAAATAATAGCCTGTATCTAATAATAGCCAGGGGACGGAGTCAGCAGGATGAAATAAAAGCCGGTCTCATATAAAGGCGGTTTGGTGTTTGTCTTTTACTGGNGGAGTCAGCAGGATGAAATAAAAGCCGGTCTCATATAAAGGCGGTTTGGTGTTTGTCTTTTACTGGATGGACAGGAAACTGAGTTAATCTGCTGCTGCTACCAGATGACAGCAGCCATGTTTAAAAACCTCTCCAGCCAGAAGACACGACCGGCTCAACGTGAAACAAAGCCGGAAACGTGGAGCCTGCTGTCACGCGCTCCTCACCGGGGACGGGCTCGTCTAAGTTAGAGGACGAGCCCGTCCTCTAAAACAGAAATAAAGGCCTGTCTTATAAAAGCCTGTTTCCAATCCTGACCGGGTTCTTTCTGCAATTGAGGTAAATAAATGCCCCGGCCACTAATACAGCATTTACGTTAGTTGCATTCATTTTATATGTTTTTGTCATTTCCTGTGCAATAAATTGTAAAACAGTGTATTGATGATTTTTTTAAAAATCTGGGTGTGGCCTCAAACGTCAGGCCTGTAGTGTATAAGAATATCTGAGGCTGCGTACCTGAGATCCAGCCGGGTCACGGCGCTCGCTGAGGATCCTGAGAACAGCTCAGCTAGGACGGCTACAGACGTCGCTGTGGATGTGAGAAGTGAGTGTTAGTCAAATTATCTGTGACACGATTTAGGGATTACAGAGAGGCATCTAGTTGAGAAGGACAGAACTTGAGTTTGTGGAAAACAAGCCAGTTTTCTGGGGAGGGACGCATAAAGCCATGCTATAAATGAGCACCGTGATAAGCTCATTCATAAGGCAGCCTTGTTGTAAGGTAAAAGCAAATGAAATCAATGAACATTCTGATTCATCTGCTGTTAAAGCCACTTTGACACATTTAATCGGCAAATAAAACAAATTCTGCCTTGGAGCTCCACGCTTTCAGAGACAGACACGAAGATAACAGCAGCTATTAACCTCTGCAGCTTGATCGCTGTGCATGACGGTGTGTGTGTGTCTGTGTGTGAGAGAGAGAGGAAGACAGACGCAGAGTGCAGCAGATGAGGCTTAATGAAGAGACTTAGATCCAGGAGAATGTTTGAGAGATGAGGATAAAAAGTAAACTTCACAGCACCAGTGACTCGGACTGTTTTCCTGGAGTTCTGCTGAGTTTTGGGGACAACTTCACTGAGGTTGTGAAGAGGCTGAACATTACAGCAGCATCACTCCTCTGGCGAGTCACATGGATTCTGTGTGTGATGTGTGTGTTTGCTGTGTATAGTTTCGGTGTATTACAGGAAAAGACTGAAAATGGTGGAAGTGTGTTGCCAAAAAGTGTAAAAATGCTGCCAAACTTTTCTGAAGGATCATATCAAGATCACATACACAACTTAACGTTATTATCCTATGATGATGTGTGTATATTTTCTCTGGATAACAGTCCTGCTGTATTTAAGCTGACAGGATTGATTCTCAGCACTTTCATTATTATATTATATGAAGTTGTGATGTGGAGATAAAGGGCACACCGACCCTGCAGCCTTATGGAAGCCTGGTGAGTCCAGGATTCAGCGTGGAAAAAGCTGCTTACCCAGTCGATTCTGAGCCAGACTGAGCGAGCGCAGAGACGAGACGCTCTGCAGCGCCGCCACCAGCTGCTGCAGACTCTCCTCTCTGTTGCTGCTCTTCTCCAGAAGCCGGCAGTCTTTAAGCCACAGCTCTGACAGGAGCACAGAAAGGTGGAAATGACTCAGCCCAGATCTTTAATATGAGTAACAAGACAAGAGCCATCCCCCTGTACTGGTTTTACTGAGACTCGTGATTCTGAATGCTTCTGCATGCTAAAATCAAACACGCAGCACATTTACATAAACACTATACTCTGAATTTTCTTTTTCTTTTTTGTCTGTACTGCAATTAAGGCAAAAATGCAAGAAAGCTGGATGGAATAAAGAAGATTCACCAGCTTTACAGGGCATGTTACTGAATGATGAGGTTAGAAATGCGAGATGGCTTGCTCCGTCCATTTATGCCAATTCCAATGTAATTATGATGTTTACATGACATCTGATTTTTCTTTTACTTATTACCTTAATCAGAGTATAACTGAAGTTCTAACTTGCATGTAAATGTGCTGACTAAGTGCGTTTCAGGTGTTTAAATGTTGCCGTCAGTAGTAGGAACTCATTCATCTTCAAATGTGGACAGAGGACTCCAGAAATGTGTTTCAGCTTTCCAGAAAGACGGACAAGAAAAATCAACGAGAAACTCTTTCATGTACAGATGCTGACAGTTTTCACAGCATATTACTCCTACTTAAGTTTGACTATAAAGAGTCTTCTAGTTATTCCAGTAAAAACTGTCTTTTTGTCAGAATTTTTAGAGGACAGAATTATGAGGACTTCTTAGCCCAGGAGTTCTGCGATGATGTCAATCATCTAAACACTTTAAAAACATGCACACAATTTCCTCAGACATAATTTGAAAGTCTGCCTTTAGTTGCTGAAGTGCTACAGAGTCTCAGATCATTAGGACTTGGTGTGATTTAACCTGATAGTTGTATTTTTAAGTAACCTGTCTGAAAGTGGAGCTCTAGGTTTAGATAAAGGGGATAAACTGAGACAAAATACCAGCATTAACACATATCTTACAGTCAGGTGTCACATTACCTTCCAACATGCAGTGTCTGAGCAGGTTCAGGATGTCAGGGAGACAGGAAGACAGGTTTAGGTCCTCCAGGTGGAGCTGTTTCAGGCAGCGATTTGACTCTAGAAGAAGACATGTCATTAGTGACATCACAACGTCCACAGCCAGTTTCCCTGCTGCTTTAAGCTGGGGACACATGACGTGATTTTGGAGGCAGATTGGTAAGCATCAGAGATGAGGCAGCTGAAGGCAGTCGCGCTGCCGAGTTGTAGCTGTAATCGATATGTAATCAATATCGGTGTGTGTGTGAGTGACAGATCTAATCTGTCTGATGCCGATCCGAGCTGGCTCGGTCACGATTCAATCCAACGGGTTTCAAGAGCCAATGAAAACATCAGCTGGTGACACGACAGAGGAAGAAGAAAGAGAAACAGGAAGTTAATGTTGACATGACGTGCATATTAAACGCTGCAGGGAATACAGCCCACGCTGCCCAGCTCCCTTCTCCATCCACGGCTCACACCACTTCCTACATTTCTCTACTTTTTTATTTTTCACAGAGGAAATCGCTGCACAGACAACAGCTGCAAGCTGTATTTCAGGGATGTCAAAGGGACCAAAATTAAAAACTGGGTCCAAGTTGAGACCAAACATGGTCAGCCTTTATTGAAAACAGACTTAAATCAGCCTCGTTTTCATCAGAGGTTATGACAAATTATTCATACACTAATATGAACTTCGGGCGGCATGGTGGTGCAGTGGTTAGCGCTGTTGCCTCACAGCAAGAAGGTCCTGGGCCTTTCTGTGTGGAGTTAGCATGTTCTCCCCATGTCCGTGGGTTCCCTCCAGGTGCTCCAGCTTCCTCCCACCTCCAAAGACATGCATGTCAGGTGAATTGGGAACTCTAAATTGGCCGTAGGTGTGAATGAGTTTGTCTGTCTGTGATAGACTGGTGATCTGTCCAGAGTGTACCCCACCTCTCGCCCTATGACTGCTGGAATAGGCTCCAGCTCCACCTCCACCGTGACCCTCAACATGACAAACGGGTTTAGAAAATGGATGGATGGATAATATGAACTTCACTTTAACTTCTGCTCCCAACACATCTATAGAATTCAGAACAAACCAGAGGTATGAAAAAAAAAAAAGACAAATGAGATCAAATTCAAAATAAATAACATTTTATGTCTTCCTCTCTATCAGCAGTGTTTGACTCATTTCCTATGAAAACGTTTTCTCACAGGCATCAAAAATAACCAGAAAACTCATTTTTCTCAAAGGAAATCTAAACTCACTCTTTGTTTTTCATTAACACCAACAAACAAAATGAGAAGAATATTTTAAATGTGATCATGCCTTCTTATGTTATATTCTGTAATTACATCAGCTCTGCTAACAAACAGCTTTATCTGTAAACAGCTTCTCTAACTCCACCTGTGCTGAAAGCCTGTTTTCAGATCCACCTTTCCTTTGGCCGTTTAGCTTAAAGTTCATTAAAAGTGACTGTAGGGCATGGAGGGGAGGAGCTGGTGCTGCAGGTGCCAGCTGTTGCAGTGCATTCTGGGATTTGTAGTATCTGTAATGTGTGCACTATATACTGGCGGGCCAGTTATTATAGAAATTAAATATTATCTCATGGGCCACATATAATAGTAGCACGGGCGGGATGTGGCCCGTGAGTCTGGAGTTTGACATATATGCTGTATGGCATCCATGTTTGTTTTGGTGTAAACAGCATCATGGGAAACGTTAGTCTGGCAAGTATGGAACATCAAATGCGCCAAAATTAAATAAATAAAAACAATATTATGAAATAAATAACTCTATGCAAAAATCATTTTTATCATGAAATCTTATTTCATAACAACACTTTTAGTTCATAATGCCCCATTTTTCAAAAGTCTCTTTTATTTCACAGCACTGTTTTTCATAATGGCACATTTCATCATGAGATTTGAGGACCAGTGGGCGTGGCCTTATGTTTGTTCCTGGTTCCAAACAAGGCAGAAAAATTCAAAACTTTCTACTACAACTATTAAACTGTCACCAGATTAAGTTTTGAGTTTTTTTCATGCAAGATAGTAGCTACTTACAATTAGAATATATGGTCGACTGATTAAAATAATGCTGTATTAAAAATTGGTTTCGTCTCTCTCTCTCTCTAACACACAAATCAGGTGTTAAATTCTAATATTCTTTCATTTATTTGAAACAACAGAAACTTTCTATCTAAACTTAAAGTATTATTTTGCCTGGTTAGTGTGTAGGTTAATTACAGTTAACTGTTATCACCATGGTAACGGGGATGACCGATGACGGTGAGTAGCGGAGAAGCTGCTCACTGCAGGGAGCCTCTAGCAGAGCTTCCTGTCTCCAAAAATGTTGAAACCAAGTTTTAATTCAGCATTTTTTAATCAGTCGACCATATATTCTAATTCTAAGCAGCTACTATCTCTCATGAAAAAAAACTCAAAAAGGCCACGCCCACTGGATCTCAAATCTCGCCTGAACTCTCGTCATGAAATAAGACATTATGAAATAAAAGTGTTATTTCATGATAAAAATGATTTTTGCATAGAGTTGTTTATTTCATAATGTCGTTTTTAGTTATTTATTTAATTTTGGCACATTTGGCGTTCCATAGGCAAGTGCTGTAACCTGCACCGTCTCTCCTCAGGCTGTAGATTAGTTTTCGTCAGACAGCTGTTGTTATGTGTGTGGGCACAGGAGACTGAGCATCGCTTTGCATAGACCAAGATTCAGTCATTAAACGTGTCTTTTTGTAAAGAATCACGCCACCTTTAGTCTAAATCATATCTGTCCCAGTGTCCACTTCAACAAACAGGAACAAGTGTGGTGGTGCGGGGGGCGGGGGGGGGGGNGGGGGGGTTGATCTGTTACTGGGTTAGGGAGACAGATACAGAGCGTTATTCAATCCCTGATCTGGGCCACATTTCTTCTGTCAGACATGCAGACGTGTCCTGGTCTTCATGTCTCCTCCCCTCCTCACATCTGTAGGGAGCTTTTTGAGGAAACACCGCTGCACTGATGTTAGAGCAGCATGGAAACAGCAGATAACTGGCATCTCAACCATTCTCTCCTGTTCAGAGAAAATTTCTCCAGTTTGATCATCTGTCCTCTGTCCAAAAATCCTCCTAAATTTAGAAGGGTTTTTCCCAAACACAACATTCCTGATGTTTTCAGACCCAGCAGCACTCTGATACAGGAGCAGCCTTGTGTGTGTTATTAGTGCAGCAAGGAGTTGCATATATACAGATCTGTGTATTGGTGAGAACCAAACAGCCCGTCCACAGACGCACGGCAATGCACAGCGCCCTCTAGTGGGCAGGACTCAGTGGCAGCAGTTTAAGTTCAATAAAAAGTGCAGAGTGATCTGAAAATGCTTCCTGGCGGTGCATTCAAGTGCTGTGGTGAAGAACTGACAACAGGAAGCATTTTCAGATCACTCTGCGCTTTTTATTGAGCTTAACACTAAAATTAACTTCTAAAAAAAAAACCTGAATACACGTTGTTGGTGATGATGGATTACCTATCCCAAGAACGTTTACAGTATCAACAAGCTGATTTTAATAGCAGAATGAACTGAAACCAATGGAGGTCTGGAAGGTAGGAAAAACATTTTTAATTCACCGTTCCAGTAGTATGCTTTGGGAAATGACTGTCAGTAACTTTAGGTGTATGAAAATTGGATATATTAGGCTCAAACATGTAAAATGGATGGTATGGTCCTTTAAAGCACCTGTTTGATGTAACTGTCTGAACAGAGTTCATTACAGTTCCAAATTTTATGTTAAAGTTTATTTACTGTCTAATTTCCTACCTAATTTCCTACTGTCTAAGCAATTTTTAAATTTACTATTGGAACAATGCATGAATGATAAACTTTAACTATCAGTGTTTTAAGTATCATCATCATCATCATCGTCATAATTAAAGTCCAATTTTTGTATCAATTCAGGTTTAGACATTTTTGAAATGGACTATAAATATGCCGTCGCCTGCTCACACACGTTACCTGACAGAGTGGAGAGAAGCTGGCTGTGAGACGAGCCGTGCGGCGGCCGCATCCCGGCGATGTGAAGCGAGGCGAGACGTGACGAGCGTCTGAGTGCACGCAGCACGCTGTGCAGATCCGTCTGGAGCTGAGCTACTTTGACTGACAGCTTTTCGAGGGGAAGCTCTGTTGAAAAGAAAGACAATTTATATGATTTTTTTTTTAAAAATCTACTCACAATGCATGAAGCTATTCTGATATATTCCAATGTCTAAAACTCCTCTGTGGAGTTTTTATGGTAATTAAAGGACCATACTGGTGATCGTGCATGTTTGAGCCCAATATATACAGTCCACATACACGTTACTGACAACCATTTCTCAAATTATACTATTTAGCGGTAAATTTCAGAATTGTTTTTCCTACCTTCCATTGGTTTCAGTTCATTCCAGTAGCTATAAAAAGTTGTAGAGACTTGAAACACGCTTGAGATAAATAATCCATCACAGCAAACAAGACGTCTATTAGGTTTTGGTTTATGTAACTTCATTTAACCGATCCAACGCGGAGCTACGTGGAAGACAACGCATTTCTCCGCCAGGAAATATAGTCCCAGAAGAAGACAGATTTTACAGAGAAATTAAAATGATTAAATGATTAAACTGACTTCTACAATCATGCGTAAGTATCACCTGAACATTTGATTTAGAAAGATTAGGGGATTTGAAAAAAAATAAAATAAAATAACAGGAAAACTAAAATCCAGTTTTGGAAATGGCTTGTCAGTAACGTAACATGTATGCGGGTTTATACAGTATATTGGGCTTAAATATGCACAACAATCACCAACATGGTCCTTTAAGCAGTTTTTTAACTGAAGTTTTTAAATGTGTGCATCCTTCAAGGTCTAACAAACATGCAGAATAAACACTATGACATCATAAAACATTTACTGCTGGGAAAGATGTGCTCCGTGCTGAATCTGCTGAACGTCTTTCTGACCTGTTCTTTGACCTGAATTCCTTATTTTATAACTGTAGAAAAGAATTGAGACGCTGTTCTTTCACAGACTAGTTACTGTGCAAAACAATCCTGTATTCATAAACTCTGTACTTTCATGATACAAACTGTCAGTTCACACTCTGTACTTTTCACTCTATTTCTCATGAGAAGGCGACCTTTACCTCAGTCAGGTACAGAGTGACCAGCTGTCTCTACACTCTGTAACTTCCTGTCATCTAAGGGTGGTCTCCTGCCGCATCATGAGACCTGCTATAAACTTCAGAGAAAGACTCTGACTCCTCTCTGAGACAGCGGCAAGCTTATTTAACATCTGCAAACCCCTTCTTAAAAGGTTTTTGCAGAACTGTTGCATTATTTGCGCCCTCTGCAGTCAGCAGAAATGTGTTTCACATCACAGAAGTACCGGTACTTGTGTTGTATGAAAACTGAGTCTGGATCCAAGTTTTTAATTCTGAAAACGTTTCACCATTCATCCAAACGGCTTCATCAGACAACAATGTTTAAACCTCCAGTAACTACAGTAACTATGGTGTCAAATCACAACTAACCTTCAATTCCAAATAAATANTAAACCTCCAGTAACTACAGTAACTATGGTGTCAAATCACAACTAACCTTCAATTCCAAATAAATACATTATTCAATTTTTTTTAAATAATGCGTGATGTAGTTGAATCGCTACCTTAAGAATCGATGCATCGCATCTTTACACACTTATAATATACCCAACCTCCTTATATTTTTTAGCCTGTTGTAACAGTTTGGATTTATGTCATTCTTGACTTTGAAGTAAAATATCTGGTTTAAGACCTTTTTGTAGCATTTCATAGTTCAACTCTTAACTTTCTACTTGACTTTGTTAGAACATTCACAGCACCTGACATGCCTGCTGACTCAGCGGTCCTGGTTCGATGTGGTCCGAGATCCTCCGCCATAGGATGGATCTCCACTGTCAGGGACCTCAGGCTGGGACTCGCGTCCAGCAGAGCCTCTAGAAGCTCTATGTTGGGCAGAAGACCGAGGCTGAGATGAGTCAGGCGGCTGCTGGAGCTCTCTGACAGCTGCTGGATGGATCCTGCCAGATCCAGCACATCCGAGACCCTGAAGGCTGCTGCACATACAGTCAACAATCAATCCCTCTTTCACACTACCATCACTCTGATGTGTGTTGTAATTTCAAAATTGTGATTCTCTGGGAGAAAATGATTCCGTATTTTGTGGTGATTTTATGTGGAATTTATAGTGAGAGGTGTTACAAACATTCTGCAGGCTTTATCAGACAACACTAGGATCACCTTCCAGTAGAACGCTAATAATGCTAAGTACGAGTAACTGAATGGAAAGCTCTGATTTGCTGATTTGATGCAGGGCTGTTGTACTGGTTTGTAATAGATGGTGTTCCTAAATAAAATGGTCACCAGCTGCATAAATAAATATCCAAATTCAATTCCAATCCAAATTCCATGTCTGAAAGGGGCTTCTGTACTATCCTGTCCCTTTCCTTTCCACTGTTCCAATCTACAGCATATTCAATTTCAGTACTCAAAAACTATTTCATTAGCGTGTAATACATTTTGAGAACAGAGTTCTGTCTCTGTGTAATGATGTTGTATGTGCTGTTTGTATTTAAAGGAGGCACAGAGGTCAAAGCAGCCTCACCATAACTCACCTGTGTTCCTTGCTGCTGTAAAAACATTTAAAGGACCATATCACCCATTTTGTATGTTTGAGCCTACTATATTCAATTTTCATACGTTACGTTACTGACAATCATTTCCCAAAGGATAAAACTGTATTTCAGCTTTCCTGATATTTTGCTAAATCTCTTCATCTTTCAAAATCAAATATGCAAGTGATACACCCACCTTAAAAATCCATGTTTCTCCTGCTAATAGTTACACAGCCTTATGAAGTCACGGTCCTTTAAATTTTTCCATAAACGCAGGTCTTCTTTTGGGACTATATTCCCCGGTGGAGGCATACATTCACTCCACGCTTTTTATTGAGCTTAAACACTAAAATTACATAACTTCTAAAAAAACCTGAATACACGTCTTGTTGGTGATGATGGATTACCTATCCCAAGAACGTTTACAGTATCAACAAGTTGATTTTAATAGCAGAATGAACTGAAACCAATGGAGGTCTGGAAGGTAGGAAAAACATTTTTAATTCACCGTTCCAGTAGTATGCTTTGGGAAATGACTGTCAGTAACGTTAGGGGTATAAAAATTGAATATATTAGGCTCAAACATGCAAAATGGACGGTGTGGTCCTTTAAAGACTGTCAAAATAAAACAAACCTGACAAATAACATACAACATAGCCCCTATAATAATAATAATAATAATAATAATAATAGTTAATTTATCTCATCCTTGGTGTCCATACAGGTGGATTACCTACATAATGAGGTCCGCAGAGTCAGAGAGTGAAGGCACAGCCATGTGGGCAGGTAGGGGATCAGAACCCTGAGCGACTCGGGTCCACAGTCCTTCATGTGCAGTGAGTGGATTCGTCCCCTTGGACAAGCCTCTGCTACAGCGGACGGACTGACGGTTTGACAAAGAGCCTGCAGATCATCTGGGAATTTAGACGTTGCTGATTTCTCCTCCTCAGACACAGAATCTAACTTTAAGCGTTTGCGTGGAGTAGCGAGATCCTCCTCCTCCTCAGCAGAAGCCGCCTCAGGCGAATCAGAGGCGGCGGCTCCAGCTGCAGCCACGTTTGAAATACAACTGACGATAGTCTCACGCATTAACTTCATTACGTGCTGATTTATGTACTGAGATCCCCTTGCGTGTAGAAGCCAGGCCACCATGTTGGGGCGTCTGGCATCTATGATGAGTTCTTTAGCTTCTCCATGGTCCAGCAAGCGATGAAGGATATACAATTCATAGAACAGCTTCCTCTTAAATGACACAGAACATAGCAGTTCAACTGTCCTCACACTCTTCTCTAATATACTCAGCAGAGGCCACTTCTCAGCACTTAAGGTTTGAAGGTAGTTTGGTGTGGAATTGATACAAAAATATTTGATGTATTTAGCCATAACCAACAGGACGGACCTGATGCTCACATCTGAGATGTGCCTGGCAATTTTTTCACATTTGCGGCCATAGAACATTGTTAAAAAAAATAGTTCCATAACTTTTTGTTTGCTTTCTTCTTCTGTGTGTACATCCAGTACCTGAAAGGTAACACAAGAGGCATATCACATCCAGGTTTCTCATTTTCGTGCTACATGAGACTTTTAATTATTGCCTAAAGAAGCCACGACACCTACACAGTTATGTCCCCACACTTCCTGTAGGATTGCAACCCATCCATTGTGGGTTGATATGCCTGAGAGCAAAGAAAAGACAACATTAAAATAAAAACTTCATCATGAATTCCTTCAATGAAAACAAAGATAATTCTCATGTAACAAAGAAAAAGACACAACACATCTTTCTTTGCACTTTAACTGCAGTTCTTACCTTTCTGATTCAGTGCAGGCTGCAGCTTATCCAGGTGATATATGTTCAGATGAGGTATGAGATCCTTTATGAGGGCCTTTGGCAGATCTGAGATATGGCAGATAGATTACACAGACTGAATGACAGACAACACAGAATGATTCTCTGATGTGTGGAAGTGAGCTTTGTAAATAATCAGCTAACAGCAGATTAGCAGAATAAAGTATTTATCTTGCATAGCACTGAAATAAAAAGGTCAAAATATATCACCAAGTTATCTACCTATATACATAACTGTTTGCCATTGATACACAAGTGTGAATTATTTCAGAAAATTAAGTTTTCTGCACAAATGTTTCATACCCACTGTGATTAGTATCCCTGTAATACAATACAATCCTTCAGTGTAACTTTACTTTATTTAGCATTTATTACTAACTTTATTTCATACCATTTATTGGTGTCCAGCCATGTTTTTTGCTTACATTTAGAGGTCAGAAGTCGTAATTTTCAACTTGGAAATTCCGACATTCCACTGAACGCAGCATCAGGCTGCTGGATGTGGGACCGTTTCAGCTTGATGACCAGGGATTTCTTAACGTTTCTCCGCTTATCTTTTGTTTTGTGACGACCAAATTCCCACAGTGTGTAGGAGGCTTAACGACTTTAAATCATGGCAGAGTAGACCAGATTATTTTACATAATTTGTGTCCAGTATATTTATTTGTGTTAAAACAGTAGACGTCGACCCCGTTCAGTTCGCTAACGTTGGTTGTCAGATGCGCACCAAGATTCTACTGGTTCGCAAACGTGAAGGTGACTGCCAGGTTTCTGTGCTATTAAATATGTTAGTTTCAGCTTACTTTAGAAATTGTACTTTTAAAAAAAAAAATAAGACCATATAAACTTTCCAAAATTTTGAACGGAGATAGTAGCATGTGTAGAGGCTAGCCTTATGGTGCTAGCTAGCTAAGCTACCTGTTAGCCTGTTTTGGTTATTTGTGTTCAGAAACATTAACTCCACACCGACTCTCCGAGCGTCTTTTTCCGGTGTTCAGCCCACTTACCGAGAACAGCCTTCATGTCCACAGCAGCAAAGTGTCGTGCAGCAGCTTGGAGACACATTTTCCTCAGACACAAGTCCGTCTCCGAAATCCTTCTCCGTCCCCCGGCCGCTGCCATCCTCAGGACGTCCTCAGCGTAAACTTCGTGCATCGTTTATTAAGATGAGCAGCCGCGCTCCTCACGTTACTCGCAATACTACGAGTAACGTCTTATTAAAGTAACGTTTAAACGTTCTTCTTCTTCTTCTGTAAAATTTTGTGGCGGTTGGCAAACAACAAATTGGTGCATTACCGCCACCAACTGGTGAGGAGTGTGGATCTGGATTCAATTATTTCTTTAACAAAACAAAACAAAAAATAAAAAATAAATAAATAATAATAATAATAAAAACACAATAATAATCTCATATTCTGACACTTAACCCTGTTCTCCTTAAATAATGAAACAAAAAAGAATAACATAAAGCCCCTGAGCTTTGT
>VXCM01003258.1:0-35237 GCA_014773175.1 Lucifuga dentata
AACTGTTATTCACGGGTGTACACCTAACCGAGAGTAACAGTAGAAGTGAACACCCGTTACATAAAGCACACTGAACACTGTTTCTTACAACTATTTCGTGTCTTGTATGTATGCATTTGTACCTACAATATTTTTAAAACCCACATTAATCAATAATTTTGGCATCAACATTTGATCAGATGAGTCGGTATATGAAGCAAAAGGCTCGGGACAAACCTCTTTAACCCACTTTTTGCTCCTAGTTCTGGTTTTCTGGCCTGTATAGTTGTTGCCTCTCAACAAGTTTCACCAACCCCTGATATAAAAAGCAAACTGAACATGATTTTTTTTTTTTTTTTTTTTTTAAACATGCCATTCCCTTTGACAGCAATCGTGACTTCCTGTTAAGCTAATGTATTCTCTTTTGGCCTGTGGCTTACCTTGGTCTTGGAGCTTGAAGGTCAATCTAAAACTTCTGTGGTGACATTTATGACATATACAGTTAAATTTGGTCTTTTAGCAATTTAATATCAATTTAAGCTAAATTCCCGGTAAAATTTAGGATCCCAGTTCGACCCTGAAGTGTGCCCTGGCTGATGATATTACAGTGTGACCATGGTTTCCTTGAATTATTTGAGTGCATTCATCAACAATCTGCATCAACAAGTTTTGTGTAAATCGTTATTTTGTGGGAGCAAATGTTTCCATAATTAATAGTTTTTCTTTTATTTCTTTTTTTTTTTTTTAAATCCAGTTTAAACAAAAAGATGCTCTACTTAAAAATTCTGTTCATCAGTTGTCTCCATCAAAACATGTTTTAATAAATGTGTCAGGGTTGGATTGGCCATTGGGACAGGCAGGACTTTTTATGGTGGTAGAATGTGTGTGTGTGTGTGTGTCTAAGTGAGTTTGTGTGGCTGAATACAATAAAAGTAATTAAAAGTAATTAAAACTAACATTAACTAACTAACATTAAATCATTCAAATAAACTCTAAAGTAAACTAGCTTGTCAAACCCTATTTACCTGTTTACCCTATCCAGGTAAATAGGTCTATATATTTAATATTGTTCAGACAAAAAGTATTAATTCCCATATTTTATTTAGTTGTTTTAGACCTGAGAGTATTAAAGAAGCAACATTAATCTTATTACACTGTAACCATGGTGACAGCAAACTGGCTGATTTATCTCCTGCTGATGCATTTCCAGTGAATTTGCTTTTGAGTGTGTCCAGGAAAATGCAGTCTGGAGGTTGAATTACAGCTCTGGACTCCCTTCCAGCCCTATAATAACTTAAATTCAAACATATATAATGAGAGTGATTTTGTTTAGCAAACAAGAGCAGAACAGTCATAGTGAATAAATAAAATAAAAAGCCTGAAGAAAGTGCAGAGGCCTCACAAAGTAGGGTATATTCATCACAAGCATCTGACCCAATACTGTTCATCAGGCAGACCTGAAAAGGGGCTTAGGACTAATAACCTTGTGTCACACCGCAAAGATTTACAGGAACCTTTGGGCCAAGTTGTGGGGAAACTATTATGCAAATGTGGCACATTATCTCGCCTTTCCTGTCTTCTCCATCACCAAAAACTGTCACTAATGCGCTCTGCCTGCTGTGTGGGCTACATGCAGACAGAAAAGAGACAAACAAATGCAAGACACAGACATGAGTAACTTGTTTTCATTGTATTTGCCTCTTTTTCTTTCTGTTTGTCTTGCTGAGTCTTTCATCCTCGTGCACGGGAGACACTTTGTCACACTGATGTGTAGTTACAAAAAAACAAAAAGACAGAGGAAATCAAACCAGACTGAAAGACACGTCTTTGCTCTCCACGCTACCACATCTGTATGGACAGATAAGGACACACACATGTACACACTCACAGAAGCATAGACACGAACACATCAGTGTATAGTTATGAGTAATCAGCTCTGTCTGCAGCCCTAATTACACTCACATCTGGTATTTAGTCACTCATGAGTGGCCGACCACACCAAGACAAACAAGCCCTTTGGTGTCACATCTCGCCAGTCTGGAGGCCTTTGGACTGGCTGAGACTCGGCGGCGACGGAGGGTCAGCTGGCAGGAAGCTGCAGCACCAAAAATAAAATCAAAACACACCCACCATGAAAATAAGATTTTTCATACCCCATAGCACAAAATATTACCATTAATGATCCGTCTAAGTTTGATTATGTTAATGATCTATGCCAACGACTCAGCAATTACTGAATAATTATGTGCTAAAATTTCTGGGCTTCAGACTTTTCTTCCTGGCCTCTTCTGTTTTAGAACAGAGCGATCTAAACAATTCCAGGCTTCCTCCCACCTTCCCGCAATTTCCGCTGCTCAGCAATCGAGGACGGAGCTACGAACAAACAAAGGCTGCTGCGAGACATTTCAGATAAGAAGGTTAAAAAGCCTTCTTCTCAAGCAAATGACAAAGCAGCAATGTTGTGCATTGTGCTCACTTTTCACCAATTTGAATAAAGACATTTTGTTCTCTACTCTGATGAGCTGACTTCCTTTTTCTACTGTGAAAATATCTTTATTTTTTTTTTTTTTTNTTTTTTTTTTTTTTTTATGTCACTTAGAGGTTACAGTCACTCAAAGAGATAAGAAGGATGTGACATTGAAACTGCAAAAGTTGTGTACATAACTACTTTGGTCAATTATTTTCATTTGTTTTAAGGTATTTCCAAAAGTGTCAAACTCATGACAAACAGCGCAAACTTTTTCAAGTTTGTACTTAAGTCTTAAAGCAAGCTGATTTACACTGGCACCAAGTGCAATTATTTAATCTGATATTCATTTACTTAAAAGCCTCTAAATGTAGATTTTGAAATTTGTAGATCCTAAGCACCTTAGTGGCATAATTTTATGACAGCTGTTCCAAAAAAAAAAAAAAAAAANAAAAAAAAAAAAAAAAATCCCTCCGGAGCCAAAGTCACAGTCAGTCGATGCCTCACATCATCCTCTGGGATGCTCGCTTGCTGTCAGGATTGCTATTGATAGAAAAACTGCTTATCTGACAAATATGTTAGCTACAACTAAAAATGGGGTAGCAAAGCAGTTTAACCTGATAGGGCTGGAGTTAGGGCAGTTAATGCCGCAGATAAATGATGTGGTCACTGATTTTCTTATTATTCAACACAAAGTATTTAAGTAAAATGCAATTTCAAGACTCAGTGCTTGATTAAAAGACCTGATAAAGTAGGTAGCATTTTAAATGTGGCTTGAAGGTTAAAATTAGATGTGGAGGCAGGAGATTATGTCATTTCAAGATGTAACAGTTAAACTCCACCTTCTGTTGGAGGTGGAGGCTGAGGCTGGGATTGATTTGGTTGCGTGGAATAGGAGACCAGAGCTTGATTTGAAGTTGCAGACTAGAGCCAGACTTTATGTGACTGCAAGATTGAGGTTGAAATTTGATTTGATATTGGGTGGCTGGCCTCAAGGCTAGGCCACAGTTGCAGGCTGGGTTTGTGGTTGGAACTTAATTTGGAACATGCAGGATGGGAATAGAACAGAGCGTGATCTTTGGTGCAGCAGAGCATGGAGTAGTTTGTTTTATTTGTGCAAGGAGCGAGGAGTTTTATTTATGCGTTCTGACATGAAGCCTCCCCATGCTGGTAGCATGGCAGAGATGCAGGAAGGAAAGTAAAACACTTGGAGTTCATCACATTATTTGGAATAAAACATTCATCGCTTGTGCTAATAAGGGTAATTTAGCTCCTACTTCAATGTTTTAGTCCTGAAAGTCAAACTTCCTAGACCTTATCTATGGCATGGGGGTGATATTAGACAAATGCAATTCTGCAGCATTAGACAATTATTCGTTGTAAAAGTTGGTGGTGGTCGTGATACAAAAAGCAGCAGTGCACCTTGACTTTGATGCTAACAATGCAAAACTTTAAACATTTGCCTTAATCATGTATGGATTGCATTCAACATGTTTTGTGAGATCTTTAACAATACACGCAATGTGATTGTCGGAAATATCGGAGTTACATATACATGAACAATAGGCTAAATATAAAATATACAATTCCTGATGCTATCTTTTTGCTGCTCTGTAAATGCCCTATATGCATTTTCCTTTGCTCTTGTTACCATCCCAGCATCCACCTGTGGCCTTGCTTTCCACAGATCTGCAGTCCTCCCTGTGCTCTCATTTTCCACCTGGTGTACTTACCAATGAGTAATCCACAACACTGATGCCAGTAATTGAATAATCGAAATACATTTTCCCTGCATTTTGAACATTAGAATGCCGTAATGTTGACATAGAGAGGTGTGGAAGGCATATCTGCGTGACCCTGGTTTCTATCAAAATTAGTCAATTTAGCATCCAGGTGGTTGCAACTTATTCTTTATTAAAAGCTGGCCTGTTTTGCCCTTAATCACAGCCATTCGTAACGCTACATTATGAAAAATATGAAAAACCATTGCAACATTCACAAGAATAATTAGAGTTAAATGTCAACGAAAGTAATAATACTACTTTAATCACATCACCATTGTTGTTATCAAGGCCATCTTGATTGCATATCCAGTACAGGGATATGGATGTCATCTTGGTTGCCATGGCTACAAGCTGGGGTGAGCTGAGATGAAAAGTTGAAGAACACAAAAGAGCATTAAAGAGAGTGGAGCTGCACCCAGAAATAGCATTTAATACCGGCTCACCTTCTGCCATGAAGAGTCGTAGCTGCTTGTAACGCTGCAATGTTTGATAAGTGGAAACGTTTGATAAGTGGAAAACGTCTTTGCAATGTTCTTCTAATTGCAGTGGGGGAGGACCTGAAGTTTTGCTTTTCTGTGGTGGGACAGATTAAAAAGTCAGCATCTAGTGTTGCTTTGTGGGATATTTGGTGCAACAAGCTCAGCTGCAGTGATTTGTGTGAGCCCATGTTGTTGTGTAAGCACTTTAAAGTCATTACGTGGACGTTATGTGGTCAGATTTTCTTGTTTTGTTGAAGTTACTTAATTTAACATGGAGCTGCGCAGAGGAAAATGTACGTCTCCGCCAGGGGATATAGTCCCAAGAGAAGACGGCTTTTACTGAGAAATGAAAAACAACCGCGCCTTCTTCATTTTGATGTACGTTAGCAGGCGAAACATTGCATTTTAAGGTGGGTGTATTGCCTATAGAGTTGATTTTTAAAAATTTGGGGATTTGGCAAAATAACAGGAAAACTTGTGATTTGCATATTTTGGTCTTTGTCATGTAACCACAGTGTAGATCTGGGTCACGGGCTGCTCAAAGGACAAGTGTGAGCACTTTGATGGCATGTTGTACCTGCTGCTGTACCTGGAGTTGGGCTGAGGCAGCTTGGCAACGGAATCAGAGCTGCAAATGTGCAGATTGGGTCAAACACACTTCATAATTCCGATGGAATCATCTCACAGACTGAGATAATAACACTAATATTGCAAACATGTACTTGCTATTATTTGCCGTGCATGCCCTGGTAGTTTTGAGATGATGCTAATATGGAAATTTGTGCAATCTGTGAATATGGAGCGTTCTTGGCCTTGGCTAAGCTAAGCTGCATTAACTTTGCTGGCCTGATGGAGAGACTGAGTTGGCTAGGCTAGTGTGGCCATGGAAGAGTAAGTATGGGCATCTATTATTCAAGACATAATTATGCAGTGGGCTGCTTTGTCAGCCAGTCAATCAGAGCCCAGCTTTTCATTAGGCTGCCTGTCATTGCACCACACTGGAGGCATGCCTTTCATACACATACACACACACCAGTGAACACAAATGGACACATATGCACACACACCCACACAGAGTTCTCTCTGCCAATATGTCATTACAAAAACAAGAGGAAGCTTCTAGGAAAAAAATGATGGGACGACTATTGCTCCCTCCTTTCATTTCCCTATTCTTTCCTCCAATAGGATCCCACTGAGACTCCATTTAAATGTCAAATGAGACTGATTGGATTATGGCAGAGTGAAATCTGGAAAAAGGCGAGTGAGCGAGAGGAGGAGGAGGGAGATATTAAGGAGATGTCGAGGGAGGACAGGGAGGAGGGGAAGGGGCAAAGAGGTGAGCGCTCCTTAAATACAGAACAGCCTGGAACCTCAGAGACTCACGTTCAACTCACAAAACTAACTCTTCTGTTCTTTTCCTGTCCATGTTCTGTTTCATTTGCCACCTCATTTTTGTCTCAGTTCCTCAACCTGTCTGTACATCTATAAAATGTAATCTAACTCTATAACCGTGGAATAAACCTGAATTTTGAGGGCCATAGTTGAGCATATTATTATAAGTGGATGAAGTTGATCACGTTGCTGCTCTCTCTCGTTGCTGTGGCGTGTGTCGTCAAATGTGTCGTGTTCATTTTCTGTGTAGCATGCAGTGAGCTCTCTCAGCCACCGTATGAATCACTATGATGGTGCTACCATTCTATCTATCTATCTATGCAACAATTAATATTTCACCACAGCAAATAACTAAATCATAGCTGCCGCAATGTCTGCTGTTTTGTTGGAGCCGTCAGCAAACTGGCTCTTTAATTCCACCTTTTCTCAATAAAACAATACTTTTGGTCTGATACATAAAGCCCAAAAAAGATTTTATAGTGTTACATAAACCTTCTTGGGATAAAGTCTGTCCTTGGGGACGTGAGAAACAATGAATTCAACCTTGTCAAAGAGAGCTGCAATTGGCTAAAGCGCTCTCTCTCTCTCTCTCTCTCTCTCTCTCTCTCTCTCTCTCTGTCCATCTACCTCTCTGTGTATAGAAAATGTGGAATGACTAAAAGGGCAGACAGATCAGAGAAACACAGAGTCAAATCCATAGCAAGAGAGAGAGGGAGTAAAGAAAAAAAAGGGCAAGACGGAGGCAGATTTGCTGAGCCTAGACAGACTAGAAATTATTGATATACACTCTGAAAGAGGTTAAAGTTTAGGAAACAGGCTTGGAAAAAGATGACAACTTCCCTATTTTCTGATTGAAAATAGTGAAGCGATGACTGAGAGTGTGTGAACTCTTGCTGTAGTGTTTGTTGTTTGTGTGTGAGTCAGAGAGAGGAAGCTCATTAATATGTACACATATTGTATGTGTGTGTGTGTGTGCGTGTGCCTCTGCTGATCTGAATGTTTATTTTTCTTTCGACCGAGATGTCTCATTACCAAATACGACAGGAGACGTGGGTGGGGCGCGCGCGTGTGTGTGTGTGTGTGTGTGTACATGCATACTGTAGACCTNCAGGAGACGTGGGTGGGGCGCGCGCGTGTGTGTGTGTGTGTGTGTGTACATGCATACTGTAGACCTTAGGATCAAAGCCACCAGCGTGCACTTAAAAAATTCAGCCGTGGCAGCACTCCAGAGAGGAACGCCACGCAGTAATGATGTTGACTCAAGTCTGAACTGTGTGTACACTTCCTCCTCACGCCATATGAGAGAGAGAGAGAGAGAGAGAGAGAGAGAGAGAGAGCTTTGCATTTGTGGATGTTTCATTTTGTGGAGGGGCTGAGCGTAATAAGCACGGTGATGGGGGGCTACAATCAGATTTACACCAAGACCGGCGCAGAATGTTTGAGTAATGTTGACTAATTGGTATCCGATGTGTTTGGGAGCAAACAAGAGAGCAGTTAGCCACAGTTAGCAAGTGTTAAGTCAGTCTGCAGATCACGTCCAACTCGCTGAGGAAAGTTCAAGAATAAATGTTCCTCGTGCATTTGCTACGGGGTATTATTATTTTTTTATTTTTTTATTTTATTGTGTTTTTTTAAGTAGATGTAAAACAAAGAAATGTTATGATTTTCTTGTAAATATGCAGCTTACAGCAAATGCAAGAACAACCAAAATGTTTTACTGTTGCATTATCAAGGCTAGCAAACAGCAGCTGACAAAGCCTAAATGTTCCTGTTTTTTTAAGGCTACAGCAAAACTTTAATGGTTTTCTGTCTGTTATAATTGTGCATCGTTGCCATCTAGTAGCATTTGTGTTTTTAGGCTAATTACCTCCGTCAAGGAGGTTGAGTACATCAGAGGGACAGCGCATGTTAGATGTTTTGGAGATAAAGTCAGAGAGGCCAGACTGAGATGGTTTGGACATGTACAGAGGAGGGATAGTGAACATATCGGTAGAAGGATGCTGAGGTTGGAACTGCCAGGCAGGAGGCCTAGAGGAAGACCAAAGAGGAGATTTATGGATGTAGTGAAAGAGGACATGAAGTTAGTTGGTGTGAGAGAAGAGGAGGCAGAGGATAGGGTTAGATGGAGGCAGATGATTCGCTGTGGTGACCCCTGAAGGGAAAGCCGAAAGGAAAAGAAGAAGACCTCCGTCAAGGAGGTTATATGATCGGTGGTTTTTGTCTGTTTGTTAGCAGGATATCTTGAAAAGTTATGGATGGATTTGGATGAGATTTGTGAGGTGGGGTGGGTGGGGGGTGGATATTGTCGAGATGAATAAATTATTAAATTTTGTAGGTCATCTGGTGCATATGCTGCTAGATCCAGAATCCTTTGGTAGTTTTTAGCCTATAAAATCAATGCTAATGGGTCGACTTCCATGAAATTTAGCATGTTGGCTCATTTTTTGACAAAAAGCCACAGCTTATTTTGGTGGTAATTCACATATTATTATTATTATTATTATTATTATTATTATTTTAACTTTTGTTGGACTTGGTAGAGGTATGGACTCTGAGTGCTGTCTGTCTTGTTAACATTGTACCACTTCTGAAGCCCAAATATTAACAAATTATTACTGTTGTAAAAAACAAGGAGTTATTCAGCTACTAAGCTACTAAGTTATTACTTAGTAGCTTCTTCAGTTGTTGTCCAGGAATTGTTGCTAGGCTGTATTGACAATAATAATAATAATAATAATAATAATAATAATAATAATATGTGTAACAACAATCAAAATGTATTATAATACATTTTGATTGTTGTTACACATATTATTGNAATAATATGTGTAACAACAATCAAAATGTATTATAATACATTTTGATTGTTGTTACACATATTATTGAAATGCAACTATTATTAATATCAAATATTATTGCAATGCAACAGTATACTGTTGCATTGCATCAGAGAAATTCCCTCCACTCTTTCATCCCCTTCTGCCTCGGAACGAGCAAATGAACAATGAATTATGAATTTTTGGCTGTTACACAATTATTCAAATTGTCAACAGATTTATTTAATCAGTGGAAGACAGAGCTAACAAAACATGAGCCGGCTGCCTGCAGGTATGTGTGGATGCTAATCACGAGTGTATTTATAAAACGGGAAAAGCAGCTTCATTAGCCGAGATGCTTAACAATCAGAGCAGCAGCAGAAGAAGAGGGGACGTAGGGAAGAATGGTGGAGGAAAAAGAGAAAGTGACATCGGGACACAGAACAGAGGAAGGAGGATGTGGTTTTCTTGAGGGACAGAGCTGATGTTTTCTTTGTGGACGTCTCGCCACTTTACTGCATGCTGTTTCCCAGCTGCTTCACAGAAAAAGCTTTTCAATTACTGCAACCCTGAATTACAGGGAAATGTGCTAAGTCAAGAAAAAGACATGTCTGGCTTCACAGAAAGTACCTTAGCTCTCCGATCTTTAGTCATCAAATTCCATTGCAATTTAGCAGCTCGGTGTTTGAAAATTACAATTTAAATGACTGTCACATTAAATATTTAAATTATTTTGTAAAATGTAATTGCTCGTATCACAGAGGATATTATGCTGTGTCCGTGTCATATGAATTATACATAAGCATCTCAAGTTACATGATTGATATTCAAATTAAGCTTATTAATTGATAATTTCTCATCAAAATGGGCAGGAAAGTTTTGTGATTTTGGAACAATAATCAGGATTACAAGAATCCAAAATGACTCTTTGAAATTCTTTGTGTGTTATGATTGTAAGAGTTAATTAACATATCAAGAAGTAGGACAAACATACAAATAAAAACTTACTGTATGCACAATGTAATTAGTTAAATTTTCTTTGTGATTAACTTAAATAGAGTTGTCAAAATCTGTAATCACACTTTGCCAGCCAGTCCACAAACCCCGCAGCCAATCTGATACTTTTAATTTTACATAGATTAAATGGCAACACCAAAAAACAAACAAACACATCTAGAATGGGGGAGGGCTCAGTGTGCATGGTTAAGTATATTACACCTTTAATTATCTATAACAAATCAAAGAGACGCCTTTGGATTAACGTGTTAGCGTGTCATTGCATGTGCTCAATATGTACTACATTCTTTTGAGCACCTGAAGTCAGCATGATGTCCTCACTTAATGTTAAGCAGTACGCAGATTTCAAGGCATCACCTTGAAGTGCGTTCAAAATCCGTTTCTGCTGGGTTGGTTTCCTTGTTTATCTGGTCCAAATGATGACGAGTTGAAATGTTTGTTGTGTCGTCTTACATTGCTTTCCCAGCCGAGCAAACTTCTTCCTGTTTTGATTGTAACGCTCCCGCCTCCAGAAATGTCTGGAGGTGGGAGCCTGATGGAGTAAACATTCTCACGTGGCTGTTGTTGATAATGCTTTTGCATTTTTGCTGTATAAAACCAAAAGTTGCAGCTTATTCACTGGTTCCAACCAAAAAAAAACAGACTGAAGGTGTGAAAATGAGCTTTGTCTCCATTCAGATATCACAGTTATTGGTATTTTTTGCTTACTGTTCCAGACTAAAGTCAGGGAGAGAGAGAGAGAGAGAGAGAGAGAGAGAGAGAGAGAACAAACAGGGAAACATGAATGAAAGAGGAACAGGAATGAGTCAGCAGAGAGAAAAAAAAGAATAAAAAAAATTGAACACCTCTCAACCCACTGATGCTTTTGATCATTTGTGTTACAAGGTGATGAGTAGTTGACAATTACCTCTCAGGAAAAGACACCCCCGCTTTTCCTTCCCACGCACACTTAAGCATGCACGCACACGCACACATACACACTCAAACAAGCATTCTGCCAGCGGTCCTGACATTTGCCAAGAATACTCGGTCCAGCCTCCTGCCTGTTGACCACAAAGCCCAGATAAGATGGATTGAGGTTCCCTGCCTCTCTTTGTGTTTCCACAGCAAAATGCCAACAATGCGAGGTGTTGTGGGAGTGGCTAAAACTAAACACCTCTCCTGCATCAGCCCGTCTGGCCTCTGATCCCCTTAGATGCTGCATCCTTCCATTAAAATCTGAAAGGATCTCAGCTCCTTATCTTCACTCCACTCTCTGCAGTCGTGCACTCTCAAATGACAAACTACACACTGCAGGGTGTCTGTGTGTGTAATATACCGTATAATAATTGAATATCTTTCTGAACGTAAGCCTTTGTGTAAATATGTGCGTTTCGGACAAGGTGAGTGGATGGGCCTCCTGGCTTTGTGCGCTGAGTGGCATGTGGTATTAAACATGTCACAGTCAGCTGACATGACTGTGATAAGGACCCAGTGAAAGTCATCCTCATTAAACACCAATCCTGGTTGGCTTAGAGCATTGTTGCCGCGGCAACAATCCTTGCATTCTGACACAAGGAGCAACAGTGATGCCAGAAAACACTTTCATACACTGATCCAGGAAAGGGCTCCTCCTTTATTTTGCCACGCGAAGGTAATTAGATGGGTCGTTTTAATACTGACATAATACGCAGAATACATGCATGAAATACACACTGAACCGTCTTGTGTTGTGACACGTCAACAGGAAACATGTGAGCAGATTAAACGTAGTTAGAGGTGCATGTGTTTGCTTATTGTGAGTCCTAAATTTGAAGTCTAGTCATCTGCTAAGTATTATAGGATTAAAATAAGCTTTGTTACCAACTCCAGATGGTGCTGAAGAGAAGTTGTTTGCTTTTCTTTCTCTGTTATTACATCACTGCCTTCAGTTAGAACACACACACACACACACACTGGCAGAGAGAGTGGACTATCTTTCTTTAAGCAGTATGCTGTGTGCTTATCATTTGTCCTTGGGATTTTCAATGAAAGGACTGACTGGTGATTTCTGACTGACAACGCTGACTGCATGATGTCAGGCTGCCGATAAAAGCTGCATGACTCCAGCAGCTTGTGTGTATGCGCACGTGTGTGTGTGTCATGGTGTTGGTGTCATAACACAGTATGTTATGTTTTTGCTGAAGTGTAGTTGCAATTTCTCTTTCCGCATTGTGCATGCTTGTACATACATACACACACACACACACATACATACATACACACAGCCCCAGGTCAGAATCATAATCACTTTATTTTCCATGTGTATCTGCACAAGAGCTTATTTAGATGAATTTGTTGCACAAACAACACACAACCTGTGTAGTTAATATGCTCAGATGGTACAAATATAACAGTAACTGACATTCATGGAGGGTTAAAGAGAGAGAGGATCATATGTTCAGTGTTTCTTCAGTATGAGTATTGAGGTGTGTGTGTGTGTGTGTGTGTGTGTGTGTGTGTGTGTGTGTAAAATTAGCAAACGCTCTAAAAAGGATACCTTTAAAGGACCATACTAGTAGTTTTGCACGTTTCAACCCAATATATACAAACCACAAACACATTGCGTTGCTGCCAACCATTTTCCAAAACATACTACTGGAGCCGTAAATTTTAGAATTGTTTTTCCTGCCTTCCTCAGTGCCATTGGTTTAATTTTTTTTCTTTCTTATTTTTTTTTTTTTTTTTTNCAACCATTTTTTATATATATGCAATTTAATCTAGCAACAGACAGATAATACTGTATATAGTGCGTTGGTTTAATTTCATTCTAGTATGCTATAAAAATCAACTTGTAGAGACTTGAAACATGCTTGAAATAAGTAATCCAACACACACAGCACCTATTAAGTTTTTTGTCAAAGTAATTTTATTCAGCCAGTCCAATATAACACAGAGCTGCATGGAAGAAAATGTATCTCTCCACCGGGGAATATAGTCCCAGGAGAAGACGGCAGCTTTAACTGAGAAATTAAAAATAACCATCCCTTCTGCATTTTAACCCTTGTGTTAGCAGGTGAAATATTGAGTTTTTAAGGTGGGCGTACCACTTGAAATTTAATTTTGAAAGATTTGGGGCCTTGGCAAAATAACAGGTAGTATTTATAAGCATCCAAAATCGCCAATATAGTCCTTTAAGTAGTTTCATACAGATGATAATAGAAGTGCACGAACTAGATTCTGATTATTGACGGCCGTGCTGCATGGATACATTATTTCCTAAAGACATTGATAAAAGTGCGATTAAGTTCTTGTCTGTGCTGCTAACTTTTAAATAAGTTTATACATCTCATTACTACCCCAATTTTGGCTTTGCAAAAAATATACACAGTATATGTCTGGCATTTCGCTGAAAGCTTTTTTTAATTACTCAGTATATGTTATGGTTTTATATTCCATCTGTTTCTGTTTTCTACTCTAGGAGAAATAATACCAAACTGTGTTTTTGCCCTGAGCATGAATTACACAGAGGTTTGGTAGCCATGGCAACCTGCATTTGCAAACGTAACCCTTATATATCTCAAAATAATCTGATATGTACCTGTTTTCTTTTTTTTCTTTTTTCCCTCTCTAACAGTACATCAGCCCCTGTTTCTCTGCAGACGCTCCCCTAAACACACCATGTTTAGTGAGACAGAGGAAAATTCCTTGTGATGACAGCGTTTTTTATGTTCTCTGGAAAATGATGCTGGAGTTAGCTGTTGTAAACCGTGTAGTGATATTGATCTGGTAAAATGAGGTGGCCTAGTAAAATCTGAAACAAACTGAAACAGCACTTTTTGATATGCTCATTTTGCCAGGTGCAAAGTCAATCAGTTTGGGACACATGCGCTCCACTCCCTTGTCAAAAGCCAGTGTGCTTGCTTATTGATCATGGAGATGTAAAATTGGCAGACATGGGGAAAAGGAGGCTGGGATCTCAAAAATCAATTAAGAGCATGTCAAACTGGGTACCCGCCTCTTGAAACATATTCCTCTGTTCAGACTGGAAGATCTTATCTTTATTCATGACTTGCTGCAAAATCTTCTCCTCACATCCAAAAAAATCCTGCTATTCCTTTTCTCGTTGAACCACAAACACCCATAACTCTTTGAATTCAGACCGGGCCTTTCCTCTGTGCCTTTCAGCACCAATCAAATTATTCAGTGGCTAATTTTGGTGCTAATTGCCATCAGGTTTCAGGGATCAATTGCTTCAGTTCAGAGGCCATATTGGAGCTGATGCTGATGAGTCGCTGGCCAGAGGGCTGCACCAAACGGTTTGTGTCCTGCGGTTTGGATTATTTGCATGAAGAAACCAGCAGGTTTGGCTTTAAACGATGAGGGTCAGTGGAATAATAGAGAGAATCCCTTTTCCCTTTAATCAATGTGGTTTCCTGAGGCCATTCTGAAAGAGTTATTGGAAGCGCTTTGCTTTATGTACTCTGCTCATTCTGAACATTTCACTGACAATCAGCAGTATTGGATCAGAGCTGGACACACTCGACTCGGCCTGGGAGAGTGGATACCGTGGATTCTCTTCCTATTTCTCTCTGCAACTCTTTTATCTTTTCTTCACATCAGCTGCGCCCCACTGTTTCTCCTCTTCCTTTCACTGAACTAAGTGGCATGACTTATGACAATATGGCTTAATGACTTAAATCATTAAGGCATATGGATTTTGGGGGATAATTGTTCTGTTTTTCCAGAAAAAAAAAAAATAATTGATTCAAGTTAAGTTTAAGAGAGAAAAGTGACAGCACCACACTTTTTCTTGTGCATATGTGCTATTTTCTTGTTTCTTTTGAGACGATCTGTTACGTAGATTTAATCACGCATTGAAGCAACACATGAAAATATAAACCGTGGATTTGGCTGAGTCTGAGTGGGTAGGAAAAATGGTATAAATTTCCCCAAAACTGGCAAAAACATATCCCAACATTAATCAAACACTTATAATTTTTCCATAGCCAAACCTAAATGGACATTTTTACAGTAAATAGTGTGCCCCTTTGTTATATGATCTAGTTTGCAGTAAAGAAATATAATCTTCACATAATTTGTGTCTACAGCTGTAATGTGTTTAATGGTTTGTTCTATCCCATAATATTTTACGAGGCTGTGCTGCTGTATGTCATCTGTATGTCACATACTGTGTGTGTTTCATTGTTGATTTTACCTTTGGGTGTTGTTGGGTTCGAGACTTTGTGTGTGTGTGTGTGTGCGCGCGCGCGTGTGTGTGTGTGTGTGTGTGTGTGTTTGTGTAGTTTTGGTTTTGGTCCTCTTAAAAGCTATGGAGAGCTGTAAAGTGTGGTGCTAATTCATAGTGGGATTAGCAGTTCTTGCAGCATTTAGCTGATATTCACATAATTCAGTGTTAACTAAGTAGTCTGGGTGCCTAAATGTAGGTACTTTAAAGTACAAAGCAGGGTTGCTCTCAATTTGAAAGACGTGTCTTTTAATAAGGCAGTCCCCGGGTTACGAACGAGTTCCGTTCCCACGGATGTTCGTAAGTCAGAACAGTTACGTAAGGTGTGTATCTAGCGTATATATTTTACCTTTCTATGCATACGAAACATTAAAGAAACACTTCCAGATATCTTATTTATTATTTATTATTTGTAAACATAATAATGAGTGTGTGTTGGGGTGTAAAAAAAACATGTAGCTTAACACTTACTCTCGCTACTATTGATGTCTTGCACATCAGAAGAGGCATGGTAAAGTAGTGTGTCATTCATTATTATGAATCATTGTATGTAACTCGAATTTTTAATTTAATAGGCTGTTAATAGGCTCTTTAAGGGGTGTTCATAAGTCGGGGACTGCCTGTAGATGGATATCTATGTTAGACTGTTTTACTGGTTGTGATGAAGGTTTGGATATATCAGTAATGTTTGTAAAAGAAAAACATTAAGTTATTTCTATGTACGTGTAATGTATACGTCAAAAATGTTATGGATTGGGCCTGTGTGTTCAGCGCTGATGTGTTCATTACACATAATGTACACTGAGAATTGCTAAAACTTTAAAGCCTCTATCATGTTTGTAATTGCATGCTGCAGGAAACATGCATATGAACGCAAATCTGAGGAGAAACAATTGCTTCTGTGAGTTCAAATCAGCCTGAACTTTACCATGGCGATCGACACTCAGCCATTTTATTGACACACTGGGAAATGAAGTAAAAGGGAGGAGAAAGTCACAGATGAGAGGGAAAGGTTAATTATGTAGGCATTGTTTTACTGCGGTGTCAGCTGTCATGCATTTTGTTGCAGAAACCCCCACCTACGCATCAGCATCAAACCTCTTCCTTTGATGGTTCCAGCAATCTGCCACACTGGGACACTTTGGACTTGGGATTGATTTTAATCAGGCCTGTCAGTGAATCAATGAAAGTTTATTATCCCCAGAAGGAGCGCCGGCAATGAGGCGCCTCCCCCTGGGAAGTGTAGTTTCACCAGCTTCATCGTCCAAACTGCTAACACCCCTTGGGGAGCATCTGGTAAGGGAATTGCAGTTTTCATTGTGCACAGTAAATCTCATTGTCATTCCCCCGAAACTTGATGTTTTAGCCAACGCCGGCGTGATGGAGGCAAATTGGGAGTGTCGTACAGGTCATAAACGAGAGCACAGTCGTGGTTTGCCAAATGTGAAGCGGTGTAGCCAGAAGTGGATAGACAAAAGAGAGCTGAATAGCAGAATGAGGTTATTTATTTGTGCTCACAGTCTGCTGTCAGGATGATGAAGCAGTCTGTTTCTCATCTAATGTCTGGTATTTGCCTGCACCAGGCGTTCTTTTGACAAACAACCAAGCAGCAGCATTTACAGCACAGCGTGGTGTATTAGAGCCATTTACAGAGACCGCCGGAGCCCCCTCCCCACCGCTGGTACCACGTGGCGATTCTCAGGTGACCAGTGCGTGTTTATGATTAATTGCACTTTGTTAATAAGCACTTCCTCCTTCAATTTAATTGCAATTTAATCCATTTGAATTTAAAACTCTTCCTACATTTTATATTTTTATATTTTAATTTAATTTGTTGGATCTTGTTAACTTTATGAATATTTTAATCAACTGTTATCAATATTTTGTGAGTACAGGCAGTCCCCGACTTACGAATGTCCAACTTACGAACAACTGTACTTACGAACTGACCACCATAAAGTCTATTAAATTAAAAATTCAAGTTACACACAATGATTCATAATAATGAACGGCGCACTACTTTACGATGCATGTCAAAACAACAGAAGAATGCCTCTTCTGACATGCCCCNTCTCTCTCTCTCTCTCTCTCTCTCTCTCTCTCTATCTATCTATCTATCTGTCTAGCTATCTCTATGTTTACGATATTTTAGGATATCCAGAAGTGTTTCTTTAATGTTTCTTATGCATAGAAAGGTAAAATATATACACTAGATACGCACCTTACGTAACTGTTTTGACTTACGAACAGCCGTGGACATGGAACTCGTTCGTAACCCGGGGACTGCCTGTATTTGTTTGTCAATCACCTGTGAAGCACTTTGAGTTGCTTTCACTTGTTTGAAAGGCGTTATAAAATAAAGTTTGATTGATTGATACAGGCATCTCATAGAGCGATGCGAGAATACATTTCTGAGTGGGTGGGGGTGTATCTGCACACACAGACACACACTAGATGTGTCCATGCCTCTCTGCATGGCTATATTCACTTGGGGGTTAAACATTTACAAACAAGAGAGGTTTCTCCCCCAATATCGGCCTCATCCCTCATCACTCCCACCGCCAGTATTTATCCAATGATGTATGAGGTGAACCTAATACTGTTCTCACCAACCCAATGTCCTGATTACAAACAATTATTCATTGTTACTTACAGTAATAAAAGGGTAATGGGCCCTCATAAATCTACTTGCTGGTACTCCCCTTCACTCCCAGAGGGGCGTTGCCTCTGAGCCCATGGGGAGGTCCAAGACGGGGTCAATGCCAAAGTCAAATATCTGACCTGGATCATAGATTTGGGTCTGCGTGACTGTGAGGCATTAAAACGCATCCATTTATCATTAATTTAAAGGTGTTCTGCGATAAATCATTTGCCGCTAGAAAGAAACGCCGTAAAGTCAGCAAATTTATCAATAAATGTAGGTGAAGTTAGAATGCACCGTTACTCTGCTGCTCTGATTAGACAAGTTAGATGAGTGTGATTAGATGAAAGGAGGACAGACACATCGAAGAATGTGGAATCAGATGATAGGGCATAATGAAAAAGGTAATGTTAAATTATCTGCGCTGAGGTGCTTTCAGTTACATCCAAGTGTTGATGTTGTAGAAAGCACACGTCAGGGGAAAACCTTTTGATGTGTAACGTCAGGAAATGGGGGGGAGAGCGTAAAAAGATCTTTATCATCTGAGCACATGATTTATGAAGCCTCCTTCACTAATTCAAACTTGAATTAAATGCACACTTTTCTCATTCCATCAGCCCATTTCTCATCTCCACGCTTTCACTCCCACATGCGCACACACAGAATTCCAGGATTACCCTGCAACAGAACGGATGTGTTACCATGACGCTACTCTGGTCGGTCATCAAGGACAGCTCGTTGATATTCTGCTCATCTCGCCCTCTCTCCCTCACTTTCCCTCTATCCTCCCAACCCTCTTCCCCCCTTTCATGGCCGGGGTGAAGCGGAGGATAGAGAGACAGAGAGAGAGAGAGGGAGATGGAGAGGGAGGGGGAGGTACGGATGCATAGAAAAGAAGACGGCTGAGATGCTGCGAAAAAAAGCAACTCATGTATATATTACAAAGCTAATCCTCTGTAAATCACTTATTATGTGCCTTTGTAAAACAAGGATAAAATGATTAGCAGGTCATTTGACGAGAAATACCCCCCCACCACCACCCACCCACCAAGTCTGCACACACACACACACACACANACACACACACACACACACACACACACACACAAAACAAAACAAAATCACACACTCCACCAACACTAAACCGATGATGATTGCCAGGAAGCACTTAGCATTGCTCTGACCTCAGTGTTTATTATAAGGATGGAAGGAGGGATTAGAGAAAACATATATAATCGGGGTGCAGAGAGAGAGAAAAGAGGGTGTGGAGTGTAGATGGATGGAGGAAGGTGGGTACTTAAGTAATTTGCAATAGGAGACTCATTCGGGAAAAGACCCTTGATGGATGGCATGTCCAGCATGTCAAGGACAGGTTGTGGGAAGATGGGAATGGGAGGGAGATGATGGTGTGTGTGTCTGTCTTTGTGAGTGTGTGTTATGAGTGGGTTATGAGTAGGTGTTGGGNGGGGGGGGCGTATCGGATAAGTGGGCCATTTGATTCGATCGTGTTCCACGTCAAACACGCGTTTCATTCTGCTTCATTTAGCTCACAGCCTCTGACTCCCACTTCAACACTTTGAACCACTGAGCTCCCACTTTCACATGCACACATGAATACACACATCCACGTGGATGGCATAAGTATCCATCAATATCAGGTAATAGGCTAAAAAAGAAAAAAAAAAAGCTTGAACCGATTTTTCTCTGTGACACACAAACACACACAGCGGAAGCTCACCTGCCTTTGGCTGGTTCATTAGCCGTGTTGAGGAGGAGGGAAGTCGGGGGCAGTGAAGTGTCTGTTATTCCAACAATCAATCATACGTTAGCCAGATAGCATATCCAACCCAGCAAGCTGCCAGCCAGACACGTAGAAGAGAAGAGAAATGACTAAGAGAGAGAGAGACATTCCTGCAGTGGCCTGTTTCAGGTTCATACCAGTTCATTCTGATACACACTAACTAAAATTCAGTGTTTTGCTCCTATGTCCAAAAGTAGGAGGGACAGTCATTTAATTTCTCTGTAAAAGCCATTTTCTCCTGGGACTATATTCTCTGGCGAAGACATATGTTGTCTCCTGTGCAGCGCCGCATTGAACTAGTTAAAGTTACTTTGACAAAAAAGAAAAAAAAAAAATCCTAATAGACATCATGTTCGCTGTAGTGGATTATTGCTGCGTTCGACAAACCTCAGAACTCAAATTTTTCCGACTTCTTACTTGGAAAAATGCATTAGAACGGCATTTGAAGTCAGAGCTCCAGCTGGAAAACTTGGACCAAAATGATCTATCCCGATTTACCGAGTATGACGTCACTCAACATGGCAGCGCTGTGGAAGTGAGCTTTGTGAATGGAAATGATCAGCTAAAAGGTGAATAAAGTATTTTTTCTTGCATGAAATTGAAAGAAAAAGGTCAGAATATATCGCCAAGTTAACTATCTATTTTGTATAATAACTGTTTGCCATTGATACATAAGTGTAAATAATTTCATAACATTCTCTGCACAAAATCTAATACCCACTGTGATTAATATCATTGTAAAACAACACAACCAAACAGTCCTGTAGTCTAACTTTACTTTAGTTAGCATTTATTACTACATTTAGTTAAGTTTACAGTATTTATTGGTGTTGAGTTATGCTTTTTTGATTACATTTGGCTGGAACAGTTTGAGGTTGGAAGTTGGAGCTTCCAACTAGTAAAAATTCGACTTCTGAAGTCTGTGAATGCAGCATATTTGTCCCAAACATGTTTCAAGTCTCTACAAGTTGATTTTTATAGCGTAGTGGAATTAAATTAAACCAATGGCAGTCTGGAAGGGAGGAAAAACATTCTAAAATTTGTCAGCAAAGTAATGTGTATGCAGATTGAATATATTGGGCTCAAACATGCAAAATCTTCACCTTTAAGTAAGTACATACATGTTGTTAAGTGTGTGTGCTGTCCATGCACCAGAAGTGTATCCCTACATGTCATTTTGGGGGTCTCTGGCGTTTCTAACATCTATTAGGATTTGAATCCCCTTGCAGTGTGAACCAGGCTGAAGCGGTTCAAAGACTCTGAGGTGGATTTGGGGTTTTGAGTCATGGCAGGTCAGCGTGGGCACTAATGACTAACTGCAGCGCAGCAGAGGAGAGTGCTCGGGTTGACTCTTATTAACATGCCTGCCTCTTCACTTATTCATGTTGTGTTTTGCTACCCTGGGACACTTATTCAGTAATGACCCTTTCAACCTCGAGGCTATCATTCTGTCCACTTTTCATTTTTACTGGTTCTTTGCTCTTCCATGTAGGTGGAGGCAGCTGAGAGGGTTATTACATAAACTCATTTTATCCTCGCTGACCCCAGTTAGATAATTATCAGTGGTATTTCCTCAGGTGGAACAAGGTTTTGTTTAATTTGTGCGAGTGAAGAATTAATTCCAAAATTAAACATGAAGCATAAAATGAGACACTCCATCCCCCTCCCAGAAATATTGACCATGTTTCAATATAAGCAATATTAGCACCCTGGATGTTTATCATTTTAAAAATTGAACACTGGTGTACCTAATAACCATCATTTATTTTAGATTAATTAATCAACATTTTTTAAAAGTTAGTATGTCTATCTTTTATGTGGTAACATAGCTCTGATGCTGATTGGTTAGAAGACAGCAGAGGATGTGGTTAGTTTTGTTCTTTTTGCCTACAGCTCATACTGGATTGAGCAACTGAAGCTGAAATGGTATAGTAAATTCAGGATGACATGGTTGTGGAGGTTTGGGTGACTTAAACTATCTGACTTAAACAAAAGCCTAGCTCAGTGCTGAATATCTTGAATATACCAGTGAGTTTGCATGTTTAAGCCCAATAGATACAACCCACATTCATGTTACATGTAAGTTAATTTCCAAAACATAAAACCATATTTTAGTTTTCTTATTTTGTCAAATCCCCTAACCTTTCAAAACCAAATATTCAGGTGAATCACCCATTATAAAATCCACCTTCTAATACTTCTGCATGCTTTTCCAAGGCACATTTGTTTTAATTTCTTGGTAAAAGCCATCTTCTTTTGGGACTATATTTCCTGGCAGAGACATACAGTACATTGTCTTCTGTGCAGCTCCATCATGGATCAGTTAAATAAAATTACTTTGACAAAAAAAACTTTATTGACATTGTGTTTCCTATGATGGATTACTTTTCTCAAGCGCTTTTGAGTCTCTACAAATTGACTTTAATAGCACTCTGCACTGAATTAAACCAATGGTGGTCTGGAAGGTATGAAAATCAATTCTAAAATGTACCACTACATTAGCATTTTTGGGAAAATGTATATATTGGGTTCAAACATGCACGATTGCCGGTATAGTCCTTTAATATGAATACACTGTTAATAGTTATTGGTTTGAATTTCTTAAGTATCTTCTTTTGTAGAGTGATAGAAAGTTTAACTCCCACTTGTTTGAGCAGCGCTGTGCATGCTGAGTGAAAACAAGAGTTTTTAGGTTCTTTCTCTTTGAGGCCCCTTTCCTAAAAGTTCCACTCTATTCTGATTGGTCAGCTGCGTTTGACCTCAGCCGGCAGACGCTGAACTCCCACATGCTAGCTTTGTGTTTCATGAGTGTATAGGCCAGGTGTGTAAGCAGGTAAATTCCAATATGTTACATGTGCATATAAACATTAACAACACTTCAGGACATGTGGGTTTGACTTACTGGATGTGTTTCTATAGCCGTGAACCTCAAGTTTAGCAACTTTTACAATGTTTAACACAACCTTCTCACTACATAACACAATAAACATGAGAAAATAACAGTGAGAGGTAATGGGTCTCCTTTAAGTGTGTGCAGCTCTTCACACTTGTAACGTACAGTGGATTGATATTTGCTGTGTCAGCACTGAGGTGAAGCTGTGAGACGTTGAGTGGACCAGCAGGAGACCGTGTCAGGTAAACACATTTCTGCCCACTTTGTATCTTAAGTTTAGTCAGCTCTTTCTTTTATTTTGCTGTTGTTACACATCTGTGGGAACAATACAGTCATCACCCNCCCCCCACGCACGCACGCACGCACACAAGCATCAGAGAAAAGATCCACAATTCATCTTTGCTGTTCCGTTTTCTGACACTTTCTAACATTTGTAAGGATTAAAAATACATGATCATTATTTTTTCAGTAAATGAATACTGCAGTTCACACTGCGGTATCAGCAGCCATTCACAGGCCTAAAAAATACATGATGCACAATCATAAAATTCCATTTCCTGCTACAAAACAGATGCTTTTTTAACATCAACAAGTAAACAAAATATGTGTGCATAAGGGAAACAGGTGGCGCTCTGCTCATTCTACAGGAACATCACACTTTTTGCTTTCCGTATGGATATAATAAGCATATAAATTACAGAGCAAAACATCAAGTCAAATAGGCAACAACCTTGCAATGTAGTTACAGACTCCCTGAGTCTAACTAAATGGGTTTTTTGAAGCCATGACATGGTTGAATGACCTGATGTGATTGCATTAATGTGTAAAATAATGAAATCTGCATATCATAAATAAAGAAGTGATACATGATTGTGCAGGTTTTTGCATTCTGCAGTTTAATGTCAGCATATAATCCCTGTCTGCTGTGTTGGGATCTATGAATCCAGAGATCTTTCATTATCATAAAGAAATGCACATTAGCATGAATGGCACAGAATGTACAAACAAATATTACACAGTGAATTGTTGGTAGAAAATAACAGAAAATACTAACTCCCTTTCATGAATCTGTAATTAAAAAGTGAGTTATCTTCTTAGTTGAATGCCTTTTTTCTCATATGCATATATTTTTAATAATCTGGAATACAAATTAAAATAGTGATAAATGAATAAAATAAGCAGAGTGGTGCTGAGCATAAGATGAATTCAAAAAACATGATTTATATTCTAAAGGGCATTCCCCTAGGATGCCACTTCAGGAGTTTTACTTTTGACAATATGACAAAAACATTTTTTAAAAAGCTCTCACAGCATTAAGAAATCATTTTAAAAGTTCTTGGATACACACTTCTGGATCCATACCAAAAGTGAAAACGCCATCATTGCACCAGGTTTCATCCAAATCTGTTTTTTTTTTTTTAATCCTATCAAACAAACAAACAAATAATTTAATAAACCGTCCAGCAGTTACAATTAAAAAATAACCTCCATGGCTCAGGTAAAAATGACGTATAATGCGGATGTATATTCAAACAGAATTGCCTTAATCGTGTTTTAGCATGAAAAATCATACTAATATCAACTATATTAAACAGCATAAATATAGCTCTCCAGCCAGGTAAACTTATTAGGGATTCACAACCTTTACACTTCAAGAGAGAAACAGTCAAAAAGTCAAACATGCAACAAATGGCCTTCAAAAGCTCTTAAGCTGAAACTGTTGGACAATAAATATTTAATATTTACTGCAGTCAGCCAGCATGTAGTGCTGCTGTTTGGACAACTTATCTTCTTCTTCTTCTTCTTCTTCTTGTCAGGTCATGAAAGTCTTACCTGCGGTTACTATGCTTCATCCAGTTTATCATTTTTCCAACAAAAACATGAGCTATATTTCTAAATATTTGATGATGCTGCATATGGATTCTCGTTGTGTAGCACCGTGTGCTTTTTTGTGCGTCACTGAGTGATGCTGTGATTCTTCTGGAGTCCAGCTGTTAAAAGACTCCACATATATGAATTATGAATGGACAGTGAGAATATGAGCCAAAATGGGAGTTTTTTTTTTTTTTCNTTTTTTTTTTTTTTTTTTTTTTTGTTGTTTTTTTTCTAATGCAGAAACACTGCAACTCTGACATTAATTTAGTTTGATTAGTTTGTGCTTGTTGGTCTCAATCCTGCCCATCAGCTACAACAATCAAGAGACCTCATGTTCCCTGATTTTTTTTTGTTTTTTTTTTTTTGGCTACACTCTCACTTTCCTTCACTCACACACACACACATACACACACTGACTTGGGACTTGGGGCCACGGCCTTTACCTTTGAGTGTTTGCGGTGCTTATTGGAGCGTGCCGTCTCTGCCGTGGTCCAGCTCTCAACAATGGACTCAGTAGAGATCCCATTTAGTTAAGAGCCCATAGAAGACCTGTCTTAAGGCAAAACACAGAGCAGTAGAGAGAGAGAGAGAGAGAAGATAGAGACAGACAGGTAAGTGGGAGGAAGATGGGGGACATTTGGAGGTTAGATTTGGTGATGAAGTCAGGGACCAGACCTGAGCTCTTTAATGGCCCTGGGTTCAATTCTGAATCCATATCCATACATCTGAAAGTTTCCACCAGAGGAGAAAAGAAACTAACTACATTTTCTCAAGCACTCTCCTTAAAATAAGATTTAAAGAAGTGGAGCCTTACTTGATATTACCTCTGTGGGAGACGTTCCTCTTACACACATTTCAAAGAGGAATATATATACTTAACTCCACCACACTTACATGAAGTCTTCAGTTACTAGTTATGTTACAGATTACGATTCCAAAATATTAATTAATTAATTAATAAAATATTGTTTTTCATTTCAGTGCTTCCCTCTTTCCTTGTTTTCTTTCTTTTATCTTTTCTTGTTTCCTATTTTCCTTCCTTATTTTTCCTCCTTTAAAATCTGTTTGCAGTGAAAATCAGCAAATTTGGAGGAACATGTTTTCTAGCCTGAAGTAAAACTCTGTTGGAAGGATTACTGTCATTTTGGATATTTGAGTATATTTTACACCTGCTTTTTTTTTTTTTCCTTCTCGAATAGATTTTAAATGCAAGCGTCATACTTGTAATTGGGTATTTTTGCTGCCATGTTGTTATGTTGTTGAAGCAGCTTGAAGCGGAGGAACGTTACTCTGGAGTCTGTCCTGAATCCTGTGTTTGTCACCTGTCTCCCATGAAGATTCAGATCTCTGTTTCCCAGTCGACCGTGCAATCTCACCCTCATCTCGATTCCCATTTGGTTTTGTCAAATTGATGGAAATTGCAGACATTCTTCAATGAGTGTAGCTCTTTAATGGTGATTGGTGTTTTTTACTGGCATGAAATTGCTAACTCATCTCCTGGAGACGAAACTCAACAGTCATCACTCCTGTCACGCCAGGTGTTATTCATGGCCCAGGTCTGTCTACTTCATGATGATGGAGCACAAAAATACCTCGTATGTCATATACCATAAATGCTCAATTAGGATCATACCAGGCAGAGAACAGCCACTTGTGTGTGGAACTATCATGTTGTTGAAAGCTGGTGGGATTCATACAGGAGGGAAGGAAACGGCAGTCACAGTCACGAGTGTGTAACATAATACATATGCGTTCATGCACATAGGGAGGAATCCTTTCGTTGATTTCCGACACCACGTGTGAAAGCGTTGGCTGATTGGTGGAAGAATGACGCCTGGAGACTGAGCTTCACTCGAAACAGACTTTATTTTGTCCACTAAGCCAGGAAAGTGGCAGTATTTACAGGTGAAGGTGGTTTTAGAAAATTATTTACAAAAAAAAAAAAAANAAAAAAAAAAAAAAAGTAGCTTCATTTTCCCTCAAAGTAGCATAAGTAAAATCAACTAACAAAGAAAAGGAAAACAGCTACAGCTAGGCCATGGCTATTGAGTACCAGCACCTGCACCATGATTGGTGACCCCTGGCCCAGGGGTCACCAATCATGCCATGGAAGTCCAAGACACTGCAGTTTTTCTTTCCAGCCAGTCACTAAAGCAGGTTCACCACTCCTTCAATTTGAGGGAAGGAGTTCATTAGTGAAATCACAATGTCTCGGACCTCGCTGGGGACCCCTGTTATAGCCAGTATGCTGCTCAACTGAACCTGAGGAGCTTCTATCTCCCAGCTTTATACTGGAAGCTCCTCCCACCCAGACAAAGCCACAGTTCCAATAATCAGTTAACTCACACAGTTCATATTCCCACACAGAAACAGACAAGGCTGAATCAACAATATTTCCTTATTGATTTAACATGAACATATCTGTATTTAATAACCACCTAACATTTAAAAAGGTATTTCTGACATCCATGTTCCAACAACACACATGTTAGATCACAGTAACATGTATATGGGTTGTATATTTTGGGTTCAAACATGCAAAATCGCTGATATTGTCCTTTGAGTACAGAGCACTGGTTATTCTCCACATGAGGCCTGGCTGTGTTGCAGAGCACCTTGACAAGACATTTCATATATTCAAGCCATTGATTTTGCTGTAGGGTCGATCAGAATTGATCCATCTGTGTATTGCTGGAATGATAATTAATGATTTAACACTCTCAAGGTTCTGTGCTGTAACTTGGAATAAATCATGCACGGAAGTACATGATTTGCACAGGAAACACAGAATATTCAGTGACTGTACATACATTATAAGATATTTACTTAATAAAAAAAAAACTCCTGATGTGAAGCTGAATCAAAATATATACACAAGTACATCTGTAGATCACTTGTGTAAAAAAAAAAAAAAAAAAANAAAAAAAAAAAAAAAAAAGTCTTTCTTCAGTAGTTTGTCTTTATTGACTGTTTTTCACAATGAATGGAGAAAATCCAAATAACCGTTTTTAACCGGGCTGCGGGACTACTTCATGACTGAAAAACAGATTTGCCAAAATGACTTCTTTCACAGGCCTTTTAGATCATAAAAGCAGCTGGAGCACCTGCCCGGCCGAGAGCAGGTACACTTAAATCACCTTTTTTTCTAGACCTGTTTGGCCTACAGTCAGCCATGATGGATGGATCCCAAAGTGTGGTCTGCTGTGGGCTTCAGCTGCTCTTAAATGTATGGACAGGGGGGCTGGAGAGATGGAATGAATGGAGCAGA
Organism: Lucifuga dentata; assembly: GCA_014773175.1. Lineage (NCBI taxonomy): Eukaryota > Metazoa > Chordata > Actinopteri > Ophidiiformes > Bythitidae > Lucifuga > Lucifuga dentata. Next base: position 27,619 of record VXCM01003258.1, read on the forward strand.
CAGAGATGAGATGGAGGGACAAGAGAGATATATGAGAAGAAGGCCAGGGAGAGGTGATAGATGTTCATGTAGAAGGGCTAGAGAGATGGAATAAACCGAATGAGATGACCAAAGAGAAGTTATAGGTGGGCTGAGGGGGCCACGGTCAGGATGTGATTCATCTATGTCAAATGAAGGAAAAGCTTTTCTCCCTTAGATAATCCTGAAATGCAACAAGGGAGCTGAGGATGAGGATGATTACATGTGGGCAACACATGAAAATATACCAGTGAGAACACGTCCTGAGTGTGTATGATTTATGGCGTGGAGGAAATGGAAGCAGGGTGGTTGCTGATGAGCTTGACTTTGTTGACTTTGTAGTCACCATCACGGAGGAAAAAGGAATAGAAACAGAAGGGCAAAAGGTCAAATGCCCGTAGAAAGAAGAGGGGAGAGAGAGATATTGAAAAGGAAATGGTTAAATGGAAGGGAAGACGGGAGGAAGAACAGACTGGAGGGGTGAAAACAACTTTTGAGAAAACAGGACACCTGTCACATGTAAGAAAAAAGGGCAGAAAAGAAGATGGAAGGAGAGAGGAGCTAGAGTTTAGAGAGAGGAGGAAGAAATCGATGCTGCAGGGAGTTTAGGAGGAGAGCGCTATCATAATTGTCACGTTTGATCAGGGAGGAACTCTAGTCATCTTCATGGAATGCTGCTTCTTTCCAAGCTCCCACCCCACCGAGGATTCAAACACACAATCACACACACACACACACACACTCACTCTCAGACTTATGACATACATGTACGTCTGCATGCAAACACAGTATTAATTAAGCTCCACACACACAGTATGCATGTTTGTACAAGTAAGATGAAAGCGGGAAGAAAAAGAAGCTCTTTTGCTATTTGGAGATGCATGATTGAGATGTTTTTGCGCTCAGCATGAAATTTGAGATTGACGTTTTGAAGTAGAAGCAGAGAAGACGTGTGTTTAACACTGAAAAGAGGCGTAAAAAATCATAAAGATTCATTAAGTAACTTCTGCAGGCTTTGAAAGGGTGAATGGAAGACAGATACAGAAAAAAGCAAAACATAAACTCTTTGGTCTCTCACTTCTTTTTGATTCAAGTTTGTGTACTGTCGAACTTCAAAGCGATTACTACAAACAGGGATGAGAAAAGGAAAGAACAAAGCCTGAAGGTGAGAGATACCAGCATATTATCCACTTCTTTAAGTTCATGTGAGCGCTGTGAGGGAGCGTGTCCTGGAGGGAAAACGTACAGTGTCAGTGAAAAGCCCATTTAAAACTGCTCCTACCTCAATATCTGTATCTTTCCAGAGTTAATTGGCTCACTTTTTTTCTCTGATACTAGCTAAGTAAAAACAAAGAGACAGAAAAATGGAGTTAAACCTTCACGCTTTGGCCCTGTTCCTACTTTCCCCTGTTTATGGAAAGAAAATCAAACACTCCATTGTTCAGGAGTCATTTAGCCCTTACAAAATTAATTAAACAGGAGCAAGACAATTTTCTGAGAAAGCAGGTATTAGGAAAGAGAGGGAGAATAGAGAATTACAGTTGTTTTGATTCGGGCAGAGTAGAGTTGTGGATATCTGCTTTTAGTGTTTTCTTTTAATGAGAGGACTACAGGGCACAAATCACCTGAGAACTATTAGACACACATTAACTCTCAATGGCTATTAGTAAAAAAAATTAAAAAGAAACTTATTTTCCACCAGTAAGCAAATTCTAAAATTAACGCACAGTGGAAACAGCGAAGGAAAGGCCAAGCCAGAATACAAACAAGGTTGATATAGAGCTGTTACAATGTCAGATTTTCACTACATGATTATCGTGGCCAAAATAATTCACAATATTATTGTGATAGCTATAGAAAATTTGAAATAATAACAATAATAATGCTATCAGTCAAATTCATCTTTAAATTTGCTTATTGTGCGTTTTGTCTTTTTTTTTTGGCAAGCGAATTACGTTCAAAATACGAGTGTAGGGAGGTGGAGAGAGTCTGTAACCAGAACTGTACAAAAGCGACAAAAAGAGCAATTACACTTAATGGACGTTACAAAGACAAGCAGATGACCTGATAAACAAAAGATCCACAAGGCCTGACATCTTCATCAGTACAGTGTCAACTGAAACAAAATCAGTTGCGGGGAGTGCAACTGCATTAGCTGACCTGAATCCCTGGCTCTGTCTTGCTTTTTTGACGCTGCCTAACAAATAACCAGGAGAGAGAAAATCCTGTCAAGTCCGACACCATGACAACTTAGCTTTAACAACACAACTAAGACCTTCATGTAACATTTTCTGTTTCAGGGCTAGCAAGCTAACTGTTACTTCCTCTCTCTACTGTGGTGAAATCTGCAGGATGATGGAGGTGAAGGTGGGTGAACAGGTTGGTGGTATCGCCCCCTTTTGCAGTTACTGTCGATCAGCATTTCCTGCAGACTGTGGCGCCTACCAACACCCTGTCTTTTTTATGGAATCCAAAAAACTCCCACACTGGTGAGCTAACTTCTTTCGGGTTACGGCAGAGTGTCTCGCTCTCGTCTGTCATCTCCACTGACAGGATTTTGTGCGACAGTAGTAGCCACACATTGTGGTAGTAACTAGCTAGCTAGCTAGCTAGTTACAGCATCACAATGTCACATCGCGTATGCATGTGTGTGGCGCGTTGGGGGAGGGAGACAAGTAAGAACGGAAAGAAACAGAAATGATTTAAGAGGCACTGGATTATTTACACAGTATTATCATATGTATATTATTAGCATGATATCAATATTTCATTTTTTAAATATCACAGTTATTGTTATATACCAGTATTGTCAGTATTGGTATATCGCGACACCCCTAGGTTGACAGGTTTTTATTCATTAACCATCAGCAAAAATAAAAATAAATAAATAAAATAAAATAAAACTAATTCATTTAAAAAAAAGTATGTGTGATCTCATGCGTACACAGGCATAATGCGCAAAGCACACACAAACACACGTGCAGAATTCATCTTCAACTTTCTGACTCTTTCCTGTAGTGTCTGCTACAGGAAGATTCCCTGCAGCCACAGCAGATGTCTTTAATCAGGTCAAGAGGCCCCATTGACTTGTGCTGATGTGCGCTTACATACATTATGCTACATACTGTATATGCTATTCAGTCGCACGGACAATACAAAAGTTGACCTAGCTGCTTCTTGAAGCATGGCTGCCAGCGCTGACGCGTTTGTGAAAAATGTTAAAATGGTAGCAGCAGAAAACAGAATAGATGAAACAAAAAACAATTCAAAGGAGAGAAACAAAAAAAGGCATTTCATTTAATCAGAGCTTGTCTTATGTTAAAGCATGTTTTCTTATAGTCATGATGCAGTATTTGTGGTTTGTTACTCTTAGAATCATAGTGCTTTCTACTCGTGGAAGATGGTGTCTTGTATATTATCTGATGAAGGGATGTAATGTCCCTGCAGAAGAGTGTTTATTTCTCACATGCAGTGTTCACCTTAGTAAAGAATCCTCAAAACCATAAGAAAAAAAAATCCTTGTCCAATTTAGTTTCTTTTCAGGGGAAAAAAAATTAGTCTGGAATTTATGGCTAAAGAAATCCCCAGTGGTGTAATAGAAAAGTCACGGAGCTCTCCATGGTGCTGACGCCACCAAGGCTTGTGAGCATATGATCGTGATTGTGACTGAACTGCTATTGTTCACGAGTGTGTGTGTGTGTGTGTGTGTGGGGGGGGNGATAAAGAGACAATGAAGACAGAAAGAGAGAATGTGAATGAAAGAGTGAGAGAAACAGAGGGGACACTGAAACTTAGAGTGTGAGAGAGAGTAAAAAAGAGTGAGAAAAAGATAGTCAATGTAAGAAAGACCAAGAGAAAGATAAAGACAGAATAGAGAGATTGAGAAAGACAGAGATTGGTGAGCTCTCCGTGGTCCTGAAGTTTCAATGAAGCCCATTCTTTGCATTTCATTCACGTTTCTTTTGAGTAACATGCTCATGATAGACAAATAGAACCCAGTAGAAGCCAAACATGAAAATGCTGAAAGTTTCATTTGTGACACTTTGATGTAGACAAACATCATCCCAAATCTCATCGATAATCTTCCTGCAGATTTGTAGATTTATTCTACTACATTACTAAAGCAGCAGAAGGACATGCCAGCGTCCCCATTACACAACACAGAGAAACATTATAGTCTGATAATGTGATTTTTCTGTCTCTGCCAAGATTGTTGCAAGAAGTCAATGAAAAAGCATTTTCTAGTCCTGCTGCTGCCTTGTCAACAGAAAGATGCATGGATATGTGAGGAGGTTATGCGTGAGTGGCGTTAGCGTACCATCGTAACATTGTGGATATTTGTTTTAAGGAGATGACAAAATTTGAAGCATTTTCTGCTGTGTCTTTCATTTGAATCACTAGTAACCTTATCAGAATCTCTTTTTTAAGTCAATAAATGTAGATCCTACCAGCAGTAAAAGAATTATAGGCACTAAATGTTGAATTTTTCATCAACAAATGCAGCTGCAGATTTTTACAGATTTTTACAAATTTTCAAATAAATCCCCCAAATCCTAAACATACAAAAAAAAAAAAAATCATATTGACTGTAGGCATGAGAGGATATTAAGCATGTTTACATATAAAATAAAAGAAATCATTTTCTGTTGGCAATAAGGTCAAGAAAGGGGTTTGAAGTTTTCAAAAAAAGTTTTTTTTTTTTTCTTTTTTCTGAGGTTCAAAGTATAATCCGTGGAGCTGCAGATTTACACATGATGACATGATCTAAAGCAAATAAATGAGGATGATTATCAGAGTTCCACACAGTTTCTCTTTTCATCTGCTGTAAGAGTCCACAAATTTGATTCTCTGCAGAATCCTCTCAGGTAAATAGCTCGCTGTTGGCTGAAAGTATCTTACAAGAGCTCCAGAGTGGATCAACAATTATCAGTGTCACATTTCATTTGGCACAATGGTGCATCCAGGAAAACCCAACATTGTTTTTGGTATTTATTTATTTTCCATAATAAACTGTTTAGCAGCTATGGAAATTAAAGCAACATTATGAGCCTTTTTATTTACACACTGTGGCTATTTTATCAGGAATCTGATGTCAAGATGCAAGGACATTTTGCATATATGAGTGAAATAAATACAACCTGCATATGTGTTACGTTACTACCATTTTTCGAAAACACACTACTGGAGCAGTAAATTTTAGAATTGTTTTTCCTACCTTCCAGACTGCAGTGATTTCAGTTAATTACAGTATGCTCTTGAAATTAACTTGTAGAGACTAGAAACGTGCTTGCAAACATGATGTCTGTTTAAAAAAAAAAAAAAATGTGTTAAAGCAACTTAATTTAACTGATCCAACATGGAGCTACATGGAAGAAAATGATTATTGATAATTTCTCCGCAAGGGAATATAGTCTCAGGAGGAGACTGATTTTAGTGAGAAATTAAACTGACCGTGCACAATTGTGCATAAGTGTTAGCAGGCGAAACACTGAATCTTAAGGTGGGTATATCACCTGAAGATTTGATTTTGAAAGATTAAGAGATCTGGCAAAATAACACAAAAACAAAAATATTTTCATGTTTTGGAAAATGGTTTGTCAGTAACATAACGTAACGTGTATATATTGGGCTCAAACATGCCAAATGACTGGCATGGTCTTTTAACAACAGATTTCTGCCAATTCATGTTTCTTACCTCAGTTGAACAACTGTTGACAGATTCTCCAGAAGAAAAAAAAAAATACTCTCCAAATGACTCTACACACACACACACACNGTTGACAGATTCTCCAGAAGAAAAAAAAAAATACTCTCCAAATGACTCTACACACACACACACACACACACCTTGTTGCCAGTTTTTTTCCTAAATAAAATATTTCCTAAAAATGTACAGAAAATAAAGTCAACATTAGAAATAAATAAATACAGTATATAAATTGTAGCCTGCTGTGTCAGTTCAAGTTTTTATAGAGGAAACTGTTGCCTCATTAAAGGCTTGATACATGGTTGATATTTGGTTTCTGATATGTTTTCTGACAGCTATACGGTAACATGACAGCATCTATTGCTGCTGTGTTCAATGGATCTGACAGTCACCAATTTCCAAATCTGTGTTATCAAAGCGACGCTGTCCACTTTAGTCTTCAGAATATGAACTTCATTTTGACACGACAAAAGTGTGTCTGTGGAACTTACTCAGCTGTGGCCTGATGTTGGAATAACAACTTAATGTAGGAGGTTTTCACTCGCTTTCATAAAGCTGCATGGTTTAGCTTATGATGAGATCAGAATCAATGCTTTTTATTCAGAGTGCAAAAAATTCACAGAATCAGAGCAATTTAATAAGTTTAAATATGCCCCAGACTGGATGATTATAGTTAAAGAACTGTAAGGAGACTGAGAAATGGATGATGGGTTAAGGATGGCTCCACAGACCTTCTAAATACACCTGAGCTCCATAATACTGTTTTTACCCATCAATATGAAAAAATATACAGTAAGGCACAACCTCATTCTCATCTACTATTTAGTATAAAACAAGTAGGAAGGTTATATGATCCATATTTTTCCCTCAGTTATGCTGCTTTATAGCTTGATAGCTCAGCGTGATGCAAACCTTCCTCTCTTAAAAACATGATTATTGCATCTGTATTTCATATTGGTGGATATTTGTTCCATAATAAGAGATTAAATTTGTGACTTTTTGTTCCCATGCAGAGCGCAACGTAAAGCTGCATGACAACGACAGTAGAGTTAGAAAGTTCTGATAGCAAATCACTGTGGAATCAAACAAATGCTGATACATGGAAACACATCAAATGTGCTTAAAAAGCCTTTTCTCCCCCAGCAAGACCAAGTTTCTACTCATATGGACTATGAATTAGTGTTGCTTTGAAGACAATTTTAGTTAGTGGTGATAAGCTAAGATGTTTTAAAGGGACAAAAAATCCATTAAATATGAATTATTTTAGTTCAGTTTATTTATATCCCATGGGGAACTTAAAATTGTCCGCTGTGCCGAAACAAAAATTGTATATATATTACCTATGAATAACCACATCTCAGAGCTTTGAATATATTTTTTATGAAGTGGAATTGTCATGTAGTCATGTTCATTTTACATCACGGACTGAAAGTATAACGAGCGCCAAACTTTTTTCCTCATCTTTGAACATCTCTGGCAGAAGGCGAGAAGCCAACAGAGTTATAACAGACTTATAGCAGAGTTATTAACAGAGTTAATAAGGACGTGTGAGATCTGCAGATGTTCTTATGACTCAAATGAAGTGTGATCATTTCTTAGTTATTTTAAGATGTGTTTGTATGTTGAAAAACACGTTTTGTTTTTTTCATCGTTTTCTGGGTTCAACTTGGTTTCTAATGGACTTTATTAGAGATCACTCTTTCCACGCCGCACAGCTCCACAACGAAGTAGTTAATATTTTGGGAAAATGAATCCTGTATGACCAAAAACGGAATGATTCTTTACAGACGTTGACAATTTCAATTTAAAAAAAAACTGCGTTCGTGCACTTGGCTGTATTTGGAAACTGCATGTGCTGACGTCAGTACTGATGATGGTGGTGGTGGTGGGGGGG
>VXCM01003258.1:35271-58078 GCA_014773175.1 Lucifuga dentata
GGGGGGGGGGGGGGCAGTCAGTTGTGAACGCGCCTGACGGATCTCCGGCAGAGGGCAGCGAGAGCGCGCATCTCTGTCCTCCGCTTGTGAAGCGACTGCAGGGGAGCCAGATGCCCGACGGTGAGCCGCTGCCTGTGGATCTCAGCTCCAAATGTCAGCGCAGGCGAGAGCCACTGACACGTCCCACTCTCTGCCAGGGAACACGAGAGGAGAGGGAGAGTAAATTGGAGGAAGAATTGTTTTTTTTTTCTTTGTCGTTTTTTTTTTTTCTACTTCTTCTTCCTCTCTCTCGCCCTCTCTCTCTGTCTCTGCTTCAGATGAAGAGCTCCGGTGGACTTGGACTTCCGGGCATCAGTAGAATAAAGCTCCGTTATCCCGCTCTGCTGCGGCGGCGCTGCTGCCGGTGAGAGCGTCCTCATCGCTTTGGAATATACATCCTCCCATATGCGCAAAACAATGGGGATTACGCGACGTGGATTTATTTTATGAACTAAACTGGACATCTTTAAAGACGACGTTTCCTCTTTTTCCGTTATTCTTGCGTTGCCTTTTGTTTTCTTTAATTTTGTTCTTTTGTTTGATCTTTGGCGACTTTATGATTTCATGAGAGCCTTTTTTTTCTCTCTTTTTATTTGTTGTACTCTTATTATTTTTGGTGAATTGCGGTGGCGCAGGAGTGGGATGCCTCGTAGAGAACATTTGTGGGGAGAAGATTCCAGCAGTGAGGGTGAATGATTCTCCCCTCTCCATCTGAGACGTGCCATGGATGGAAAACTTAATTTGTATCCACGAAAGCGATCGGGGAATAACCGCCGCATCGAGTAACTCCTGCTGGCATCGCTCAGGTAAAAAACCTTCATCCTTTCCACGCAGCGTGTCTGTGAAAGTGCTTTTTTGCTCCATCCTGTGTGCTCAGAATGCTTTGCAGCGTGCTGAATTGATTGATTTGGCTCCTGACATCACCGTGTAAAGATCCCACGGAGTGCATGTCGTCTACTTTCTAATGACGCGCACAGCCTGGAATCAGAGGGGAAATTGGTGGACGTTTGCGCCGTTCTGGGATGTTTTACCGGGGAGGAGTGGAGTGTATCGCAGGGGGAGGGGGGCTGTGAACCTGAACGGAAATACCGGTCACGGAAAATGTCCAAATTCATTTTAGCACTTATATTAGGGCCTATTAGCTGGAGACGGGTGGAGAGATGCCGAATCTCTCCGTGGGAGGCTCACGGCGCTGGAGATGATTGCCTGTAAAGCCTCTGGCAGACCTATAACTTTGCGCAGTGGCCAAAAGAAACACACACGCACACACGTTCACACTCTCACACCCACATGCACGCACACACACATTTCCACCCTCGCTCGCTTTGCCCAAAACACATTCACACGCTCATGCCTACACACACACACACACAGGTAGAGAAACAGGGGGAGATGGTGTTCTCTCCTCTTCTAGGGTTTTCCACGATGCCATTTTGAGTTGAGAACAATGCTTGACGGCTTGATAAATCACGGCTCTTCCACGGAAGCTGCATTCCCTTCCACAGCGGCCCTCTCTCTAATGGTTGATATATTTGTTGACAGGATCGTGTCTCCTCCGTGGCCTGTTTCACGCACAGCGCTCGGTTCGGGTTGATGCTGAGCTCCCCTGTGCGCACTGTGCGCCTGGGTGAGTGGCTGCGTTCTCCCGTGGAATGTTAAAGAGCCAGGATGTAGCAAAGACGCCAGTCAGCGCGCGTGGGGATTACATCCGTGCTGGATCTCTCGGGGCAACAGAAAGCCCTTTCAAAGATGCCTGATCACGCACCGGCATCCGCTTTAGTTTACGCGCCACTGACACCGGACATCATCTGCCGCAGTGCCGTTTACGGTGTCGTTACCTCAAGTATTCATAAACACACGCTTCTCTGTATTTATTTTACGCATAATTATGAGTTTCCTGTGTTTTCCCGGGAAAACAGCTCCTCAAACCCTCTCACTGTCTCCCGCCGGTAGCAAGCAGGTGGCATCCATGATGCTGAATGGAAATGACAACCGGGACGCGACAACCGGAGTGCAAAAGAGCCCCCAAGCATCCTCTCTGTCTCTCTCTCTCTCTCTCTCTCTGTCTCTCTCTCTCTCTCTCCCTCCCTCTGTTTCTTTTCTATCCATCTGTTGAGCATGCAGTGTTTGTGTGTGTGTGTATGTGTGTGCGCTCCACTCACCTTATAAACAAACTCCCGTTGCTTCTCGTTAAATTGTAAAATGTAAGACATGACTGCTGTAACCTCGTTTCATTTTATTCCCCAAGAAACCTTCTGTGGCACGTACATTTCCTGCAATATCCTGCTTATTCCACACTGAGTGGATCCACGGGAGTCTGTGGGTACGCTCATGCATTCAACAGAGAGGCTGATTGTCTCTGTTGATTTTTGGTTTTGGCTTTTATTATTTACCAGGAAAGGTTCAGTAAGCCTGCTGAGATTTTAAAGAAGCACAAATCAGCACTGAGAGACCTGGGTTTTATCATCATCATCTTATTCATCTTTACCTCCAGCTAAACCTCCCACCCATGAACTGGACTTTATTTTAGATTTTGAATGCATTTAGTTTCACAGAAATCATCTCTTGATCTACACTTGCCTTTTTAATGAGTATTGTCTCTATTAAAAATTAGATTTTTTAAATGGGATTTTTTTTTTAATGTTTTTAGTTCAGTCTTGCACATGAAGGGAGGAGGGGAAATGGAGCTGCAAGTTTCTGTCATGGCCAAATATGTAGTGTGATTTGCCCTTTTTTTTACACACACACACACACATGCACGCACAGTCTGAATTCCATTTTTCTGCGGTAATATCATTTGTTTATACTCTATTCTTGTCTGAAGCTACTCTTTAGGGAGATTTCAAGTTGTTCCATCCCCTCTCATCCTCCTCAAATCAAGTTCCCGCCAAAGGAACATGTCTAACTCGTCTCTGCCTCCTCTTCCACCCTGATTGTGAGCAGTGAATAACTTCTCCTCCCCTTTAACTTCAACCCCATGAATAACCTCGTTTTATTTCTTGGGGCTGCTGTCTGAACTAAAGGAGCTTACAGGGCCATGTCCTCTTTTAGCAGAGATGAGCAACCAGTGGATGGTGGCTGCTGTGTTGGGTGTTAGATAACTCTCTTTTTTTAGCCTTGGATGCTAGAGGACAAAACGTAGCTACAAAGTGTAGCAGGGTCACAAAGTTAGCATAGCATATTCACCTCTATTTTGAATTCAGATGGCATGTAATGTGATGACTATGAGACGACATTGATTCTGAATGTAATAACATGCCTTACATAGCCAGTAATTACACCCCTGCATGTGGTACCTGTGTTAAAATAGAGAAATGAGATGCGGTGTAATGTGTGTGTCATTGGATTATAATCCTGGCAGCTGCTGGAGACGCAACAAAGATCCTGATGTGACTCATATCAGCTGAAGATGTATGAAAACTATCCAGCCCTGCTCCTTTTATAAAGCCTGTAAATGTGATGCTAATAATATCCTCAATATTCTTCCACATCTTACTAATGCTGGCAATGCTAAATATGTCTACACACACACACACACACACACACACACACACTCCTGATTATCAGTGAAACAACTCAGATATGCAGTAAGAAAATTGACATGAAGTCGCACACGGCATGAGGGAGAAAATACAGTTCTGCTCATACTTTGTGCAAAAAAGGTGGTGGTAAATCAGGCTGTTGTGTGTACAGTATATGTGTATGCTGTGTGTGTGTGTGTGTGTGTGTGTGTGTGTGTGTGTGTGNTGTTGTGTGTACAGTATATGTGTATGCTGTGTGTGTGTGTGTGTGTGTGTGTGTGTGTGTGTGTTTGTGTGTGTACATGCATGCTGTTTAAATAGTGCATATGGACTAGAGGCCAGGCAACAGCTTGGTCTTCACTGGATCACTGCATCCTGGCTAAGCCATTGTTCCTCTGACACCCCTCAACACACACACACACATATACACACACTTATTCCCCTTCAGCGGCCTTCCCTAACAAGCTTCCATCCTGCTGTACTCCTCCTCCCATCTCTCTTCCTTCTGTTTAAAGGCCATCCATCCTACCTTCTTTTATATCTCATTGGAGTCATTATGACTTCTGTGATTTCCAATCATGGCCTCATGATTTGTTCTGCCATCTTACACTTTTTCACTACTCACACACTGCTGAGACCCACTTTCATGCTTTCATTTCCTGTCTAGAGCTTCCTTATTCTGTCTTATTCTGTCAGTGTGGTTGGCTCAGCTAATAATGTCTCAAAACTTTCATCATCAGATCTGAAAACTGTGCCGTCTTGTCTCTGTACATTAGCCAGGCCAACGCTAAGCGAAGCACAGAGTGAAGGAAAGAGGGAAAAGAATGTGATGTGATGCTGAGAGACAAATGTTTGGGTTCGGAGAAAGAGTAGAAAGGAGACATGAGGACACCAACGGAACACAAACGTCTAGAGAGAAGGAAAGCCGGAGGTCAAAGATTCTGCAAGAGCAAATATTCCATTTTTCTCTTCTCCTTTTTTCCTCATCTCTCCTCCTCCTTTGCGTGCTCTTCCATGTTCCATTTGTGGTCGCAGATGCCTGTGTCGCTGGGTGGCATTCATTTGGCTCGGCCTCGGGTGACTGTCAATATTTGCACTGTTTGCCATTTTGGTTAGGGTGCTCTGTAAGGGTTAAAGCTAAAGCTAAATCAACAGGAAACACAACCCCAGCCCTCTAGACCTGCTCTCCACAATTAATTAAGCCTTTTGGCATAAAAATGTGAAAGGATGGGTCTCCGTGGGAATAGACGGGGTTCGAACTGCAGAACAATGAGAATGGAGAGAAAACAAAACAAATTAATTGCCTAGAATTGCAGGGATAATTCACATATCTGATTAATATTGATTATGTGAGGGATAAATAAGTGCCACAATACAACCACAGAGAACAGTTAATTCAGCGAGATTTTTTTTTTTTTTAATGCTCTTTGTGCAGTGATGAACAGGAAGTCTTTGCAGGACGATGACTGTGCAATTTCAGGTTGCTACTTTCTCGGTGTAACCCTGTGTGTTTGTGTGTGAGGTGCTCTTGTTTGGTGACTGACTGGGTTCCAGCAGTAATACTGTATTTGCCTTTTATGTAATGCTTTTCATAATGTGCGGCCCTTGGAGACGGAGAAGAAGCAAGAGCTGGCAGATTGTATTGATTCAGAGCATCTAAAGCCGTTATTTCATTGTGTAGTACAGGAGGCCCCGCGAGGATTGCTGAAGCTGACATGTTTTCATGATTGCTTTTTCTTGTGTCGCTTCTTAGCAAGTTACTGGGTAAATCTTGCCGTCTTCTACCCATTTCCATGACTTTGTCTCTGTCTGACTGTGTCTCTGTGGCTTTCTGCTTTGTGTTCTGTATTAGCCTAGTTGTCTTTGTCGTAACACTGACGCACACACTCCAGAAAACCCCCACTTCCTGCTTCCTTTTATATAATGGAAGCCGTGCTCACTATAACTGTGACACACAAACACACACTGAGTAGCTATTCTTTCCACCCCACACACACTCTCATTCAGCTAGTTCCACTGTTTAACCTGTTCAGAGGTCGCAGTCTCATCTGCCTCAACACATTGACCTCGTCTTCAGCGTGGCGCCCTGCTGTGACATCCACCATGGAGGAGGAGGCTTCCTGTTTGCAGGCCAACAAGCGGAATGCTGCACTTCACCAAAGCAGATGGAAAGAGCCTGGACATCTTTATTTTGATATGAATGGAGCTGATGTGGTTTGTGCATGTATGTGTTGTATGGGTGTGTGTTTGTGTGTGTTTGAGGAGAATGTTTTCAGCTCTAGTGGCTTGTCAAGTATGCAGAATGTGTATTTTATGCAAGAAACAGAGTGATAGGTGGAATTCCAGCCTAAAGGCATGCTGGGTTGAAGCTGAGCTTGGCGGGTGTGAACATTTGACAACGCAGAGTTGCCATGGCGACGGCTAACCAAATCCCACTGATGTATAATGTTAAGTTATTTGTAAATGTTAAAACGTGGAAACAGAGATTGTGTGAAGCTGTGTGTTTCTGTAGTGGTTTATGTATTTGTGTGACCTCTGCAGACAAAATCCATCCTTTAAAGTGTCTGTATCCTAATTTATTCTGAGCTAGCAGAGATATGAGAGAGAGAGAGAGAGAGAGAGAGAGAGAGAGAGAAAGAGACAGAAAGATGCTCACCTGTCTTATTCACCCTCAGAGGCAATGTGTAATGTGTGATTGCTTTAGACTGTGCACAAAAAGTTACATGCAAATGTGTCTTTGCAGCAGTTAAAACTACATATATTACTGGATAGTAATATATGGGTAGTAGAGAGTAATACTACCCATATATAGTAATGGGTGGTAGAGAACAAGAAACAGGAGATTTGGAAAAAGAAGGAGATTTGGAAAAAAAGAAAATCCAGTAGCAACATCAGGGTTGATGCCTTTTTGAAGCAACAGGGCAATTTGATTTTCTGATAATCCTGCTATTGTCCTACTAATAAAGTTAAAATTATGGATCCCACCAGGATTAAGGAGAGGAGAGCTGAGAGCAGCAGCAGAATCCACTCTGCTTACTCTGCACATGAAAGATGCGTAATTGAATTAAGTCTGTTGAGTCCTTTGACAGTGACAGCAAGGAGTCAGTATATCCCAACGGTTATTTTTGGATTTTTTTTTTTTTTTTTTTTNTTTTTTTTTTTTTTTTTTAGGTGAAACTAGTTCCTTCTCTGTGTGTCATGTTTTGTGAACTCACCGTGGGGCAGCAGTGGCCTAAAGGTTAGAAAAGTGAGCTAATGGAGGGTTGCCAGTTCAATCCCTGAATTGGCAGGAGAAAACTGGGTTGGGAGGTGAATGAACAACGCCTGCCTCTCCCTGATTATCACCACTGAGGTGCTCTTGAGCACTGAATGCTCCAGTGGAGCTGCTCAGTGGCCAGCAAAGAAGTATGTGGTTCTACTGGACAGCTTCAAGGTGTGTGTGTGTGTGTGTGTGTGTGTGTGTGTGTGTGTGTGTGTGTGTGTGGAAAAATCGAGATGAAAGATCAAGGCTTCGTGTGTATGTTTGATTTGACTTCTTCCCAAGGGAACATAAACAAATTTATGGACAAGGAAAACAACAAGGTCAAGTCAAATTCAATTTTGCCTAATGTAATCACTATAATCAAAGTATTCACCCTCAGAGGCAAAGATGATGCACAAAAATGACCCACATCAATTTCACCAACCAATAGCAAGCTGTCTCAACAGGAGATTTGCAGATTTGTATATTTGGACACACATGTTAGCAGGCAAAACATTGGATTTTAAGGTGGATGTATCACCTGAACATTTTATTTTGGAAGGAAAACATATTTGGCAAAATGACAGGAAAACTAAAATATGGTTTTATGTTTTGGAAATTGGTTGTCAGTATGTAACGTGTATGCATGTAGTATTTATTGGGTTTAAACATGAGGATCACTGGTATGGTCCTTGAAAGCTTTAAATGTCAAACAAAGATGAGTTACGACTTGACTTGTGACTTGTGTGGAGTCCTGCACGGGCCTTTTGGACTGTCGTCTTGCACATGCGTGTCGGGTAATTTACTGTCTCTCTACCAAATGCTGAGAGCAGCAGCGGCGGCATCATCACGTGACTCCTGCTACCTTCACAACAATTAGTCAGCTAGATGACATGAGAGCATTCAGAGGCCAGCGATGTAATTAAACTTGAGGTGAGAGGTCACCGGGCTCCAATCAAACCGATCCCACTCACCCACCCACTGAGTACACTCACTTCTATGATGGCCCACTTATGTGCTCTTTGCATCATGTATACANCACCCACCCACTGAGTACACTCACTTCTATGATGGCCCACTTATGTGCTCTTTGCATCATGTATACACATAAACACACCTATGGACACAAAAGCACACAGCATAATATTCTTATTTCATTGTGGTTTCATCACATTAGAGCAAGAATTTGACCAATATTTGTGAATGATCATAATTTAGATTAGACTCTTAGGCTGGATTTACACGACAAGTCTTGATGCTCAATTCTGATCTTTTGCCTATGTCTGATTTTTTGTTCAGCATATTTACATTTTCTTTTTTAAGCAGCTCATATCGGATACCTGTATTTACATGGGTTTTACCTGTAGCAACCTGGATGCAGCTACGCATGCGCATATTTCTGAGATGGATATAAACAAAATGCTTCAATGGACGAAGATGAGAGAACTATTTAAAAAATGATCGGTGTGTTAAAACTTTCAAATGCATCTCCCATCCAGACACGTATTTTCCTCGGTTAATCACGGAGAAGCGGGTGGAGTCGGAGTTTTGCTGCTGTAACAGGAGCCTGCTATCACACACTAACATGTCTATTTGTCATAAACATCAGTATGTCTGATATATAGAGTATGTCCTCCATTTTTGTTTACAGAGAGCAATCATTGTATTGTTCTCTTACATCATTCATATGCAGACAAGGTGGAACGTTACGTAGGAGTCGGAATAGTGAGGAAATTCCGATTTGTGTGTTTAGACAGCAGTCGTATTGGCAGATATCTGATATGTATCTGATTTATTTCCACATATGCAAGTGGCCCAGAATGTATATGAGAATATCTGATTCCATGTGGATTTTTTTTACCATTTACATCTCAGGAAGCATATCCAATATGTATCGCATGCGAGCAATAGATTGGAATCAGGTCGCATGTGCATGGTCGGTTAATCCAGCATAAGATACGTACTAGCAATGCACTTAGTTAATATGATGTTCTACAAAGCAAACAGCAGAGAAGGTCGAGTTCACACGAATGAAACAGGAAATAGTTGACAGTTGTTATTATAGTATTATTGAATAAAACTTCAAACGTTTCACCATCTGCAGTATGTATGCATAGTGCACACACACATAGTCAGTATGAGAGAAATCATCGCTGCTCAGCTTCATATTCTCTCAGATGTTAAGACTAAGAATGTTTATTGAAAATAGAAACCTTTTTCAGATTCTGTAGGAACATTATTATCCTGCTCCTCAATCTGTTCTATTTTTCCTCACTTTTTCTTGTGAGCCTTGCGCACACACACACACACACACACACACACACATACACACACAGAAATAGCGTGACACACTGTGTCACATGAAATCTTGTCACATTGCATTTACTTAGCAAACACCCTCATCCTAGAACATTTCATGAGATTTACTTCCCCAGAACATCTTCCTGTCGCTCCGACTCGCTGGTTGATGAAGACAAACGTTCTTTTGTTCTGATTTAGACAATGAAGTGAACACGATTGCTTGGCATTGAAGGATATTTTGTCATGAATCCATAGAAGTTGTTAAATGCTTGATATTATCCACTTAAACTTAGCGGTGAGATCTTTTAACCTTTATATGTCGACGTGTGTAAATAAGCAGCTGAGACTGAAAATAATCTCTTCTTAGACATATATGGCACATTTTAGTCAACTTTCTGATACTGCAGATGGCCATGGACATTAAAATCAGCTATTAATACCTTCTGATTTTTTTTCCATATATGCTCTCATGAAGAGGAAAATCCCTGGAGATGCTCTGATAGGTTTTATTGCTTGCGGCCTGACAGCGTTTTAATTCCCCTTGCGGTTCCAGTATCATAGCAGCCCAATCTCCTCTCACCACCATCAGCACCTTTCTCCTGGACTCAATTTAACCAGCAATCCTAAATCTGGCACGCCTGAGAACTGTGAGATTCCGAACAGTGTTCTTCATGGAATAGCACCCTACCACCTTAAAGGAATAGCTGCAGAATGTAATTAGATGCTGCCAATCTCTCCCGGTCTCTTGGGAACAGAACTAGTGGGTCTCTTAATGGAGATGGTTTCTGCATCCCCCATATCCTGTCGAAGTAGAGCAGAACTCACCTACAAATCAGTGCATTAAAGGACCATACTGGTGATTTTTGTATGTTTGCCNAAAAAAAAAAAAAAAAAAAATTAAATCTGCATACTACCAACTATTTTCCAAAACACTTTGCTTGAGCTATAAATATTCAAAATGTTTTTCCCTCCGTCCATACTTCCACTGGTTTCAGTTCATTCTAATATGCTATAAAAATCAACTTGTGACAAGTAATCAATCATAGCAAAGAAGATATATATTACATTTTTTGTCGAAGTAACAAAGTTTACACGTTCCACATGGATTCAACACAGAGCCACACAAAAGGGAATATAATCCCAGGAGAAAACTGTTTTCACCAAGAAATTAAAATAACCATGCTTTCTTCAGTCATGCGTGTTAGCAGGTGAAACATTGAATTTTAACGTAGCTATATCACCTGAGCATTTTATTTTGAAAGATTAGAGGATTTGACAAAGTAACACAAAAACTAAAAAACTAAAATATGTTTTTAGATTTTGGAAAATGGTTGTCTTTATTGAGCTTAAACATGCAAAATCACTGCTATGGTCCTTTAAACATCAAAGTATCTTGTTAAAATGCCCTTATGGATGTTCCTGTTCCTGATCTCATTTACTAAATGATGCTTTGTTAAATCTGCAAATTCACCAAATTTAACATTATAATACAGCCTGCTAATAGGAAAGCAGGGTTATCCAATTGGGCGACATCTGTTGGGAATATCATGATTACAGGGCCATTAATTGCCTCAATTTTCAGGCAGTAAATGTCTGGTTTATAATATTTTGCAAATTTATACCATATTGTAAAATACAGGTGCTTTAAAATAGTACAAAAAGTAAAGGAATATTCCACTAATCTCTGGTGTGATTGAGTCATCTTATGCTCTCAGTAGATTTGATAAGTAAATTATCGTAGCTGCTGATGTATTAAATCCTGATATAAATGTGTCCTAAATCCTTCAAGCTTAAGCTATGATGACTTTAGCTTACGTGATTCTTACATCTATGAAATCTGTTTCAGAAGTCAGCCCGGTGCTTAGAGATACCGTTAAGGTCCTTCTGGGTGTTTATGGCATGGAGAACACACAACATTGAAGCTCTGGAAAACATCTGCTTAAGATTAAGCTATAAAGTTCTTCAAAGTGCTGCACCTATAGATGTCTCCTGCTGGAGGGACTTACTGCCCAGATATGGCAGATATCAGATGAAGTGTGTGGACATGTGTTAATGTATACACACACTGCAGAATCTGCTCAGGACTGACTCTGCACTGGTTCTGTACTTTTTTTTATATTTAAAGGACCATACCACCATTTTGCATGTTTGAGCCTAATATATTCAATTTTCACACATACATGTTAGTTATTGACAATCATTTCCCAAAGGATAAAACCGTATTTCAGCTTTCCTGATATTTTGCAAAATCTCTTAATCTTTCAAAATCAAATATTCAAGCGATACACCCACCTTAAAAATCAATGTTTCGCCTGCTAATAGTTACGCAGCCTTATGAAGTCACAGCCAATTTTTGAATAAACACAGGCCTTCTTTTGGGACTATATTCCCCGGTGGAGACATACATTTTTTTATTGTGCTTAAACGCCAAAATGACAAAACGTCAAAAAAACCTGAATACACTTCTTGTTCGCGATGATGGATTACCTATCCCAAGAATGTTTCAAGTATCAACAAGTTGATTTTAATAGCGTACCAGAATTAATTGAAACCACTGGCAGTTTGGAAGACAGGAAAAAAAAATTAATTCATCATTCCAGTAGTATGCTTTGGGAAATGATTGTCAACAACGTAACTTGTATGAAAATTGAATATATTAGGCACAAACATGCAAAATGAGTGGTATGGTCATTTAATCTTTTTTAACCAGATAAAGTCTGATTGAGATTTTAAAAAATCCCCCCAAAAAATCTCTTTTTCAAGAGAGATCTGGCCAGGATAGCAACATAAGAACAAGTTACAACAATAAATACACTACAAATACAAGTTTTGATAAATGCAGCACAGACTCTGCAACACGCAGCATTCAAAGCAAAGGAGTTTCTCCAAGCAAAATATACTGATATACAGGTGACCATCCTGACAGAATCCAAAAGCAGAAACACCAGCCAATTCTGCCAATTTCCTCTTTCTCCAGCATCGACTTGAACTTCCCAAGACTAATTAACTCAGACATTTTTAAATCCTTCTGTAACCTGTTTCACATGAAGGGAGCAGCATTAAAAGCTCTTTTATTTATTTATTTATTTATTTATTTTTGCCGAATTCTGTCTTTACCTGAGGAAAAAGACAACTGTAGACCGTCACGAGAGCGTAGACCATATTAGCTTTGGATTTTGGATAAATATGTATACAGGTAAAGAGGGACCAAGTGACTCAGCTTTGACGTACAATCTGCAGTGTGTGTAAGATATTTATATCCAGTAATAAACGCAGAGCAACGTGATACACACAGGCCAGCATCCGTAGGTGTTGGGCAGATGATTCATGGAGAGAAAGTCACCGTAATCATAATTTACACTCCGCGGATGTTGTTTACTCTCACTTACTAGTGATTTTATATGTTTGCGCCCAATAAATACAACCCACATCCCATTTATTCATGGTATTGTCTTCCAAACACTTTCTCTCATTTTGCTTTGTTAAGCTGCTGAGCATGACCGCCCTGCTGCTCACAGTGGCTTTCCTGATCAAATCAATAGCTATCTGTCACTCTTTGTCTCACACACTTTTTTTTTCTCCCACGTTCTCATCCCTCATTTCTGACTGCAGTTATCCATGATTGGATGATTGGAAGGCGATACATCCGCCAGTTGTCTCATCTGTGAGCGACGGATAGATTGCAGTCAGGCTTAGCCATGCTGCGCTGCAATAGCATGTTAGCAATAATGCGTTAGCGGATCCATCCTGCTGAGTGGAAGCCAATCTGAGGCTAGTGTAACTCCTCTGTCTCGCCTTTCCTTCACGTCCCCATTAACACCTCACAGGGCCAATAAGGGAACAGATTGAGATGTCTTTAAACACCCACAGAAAGCAGCAACATGGCAGCCATTTTTCCAATGTGTGCCTCCACCAGTTTTGTCTGTCAGATGCCTTCATTTCTTCCAAGTGTCTATTCTCACCTCTCTGTCTTCTCCTTTCTTTCATTTCCATTCTTCCCGCTGCCACACTTGAAGTTGTAGTTGCTCTCTGTGTAAATTTATTTGCATCTTCTCTCGTTCATTGAGCCTTTCCTGTCCCCTTGCTGATTTTATCTTCCTCCTCAGTGTGTGGGAAGGTGTATTATTACTGTGCTGGTGCAGCATCTCAGCAATGCTGGAAGATTCTGTTAGTTTTGTGGGACCAGAGGGGGTTAGGCAGCTCCATTTCCTTTTTCCTGCGTTTTTTTCCTGCGTCTTTTTCTGCGTTTCCACGGTCTCGCCGCCTGCTTTCTTTAGCCTTGTTTTGATGCTTTTGTGGAAATGAGATGGCGTGCATTCTGGCTCAGGTCCTGTTAGTTTTAGGGAAATGTGAGAAGAGCCACGGGATTTCATTAGCAAAACAAATCCCATTGATGTAGACGGAACACATACACACACACACACACACACACAGCTCAGGCATTTATTCATGACTCTGCCTAGAAGCCAACAAGGGGTGTGAGCATCCACACACAAACTACACAGAGTGTAAGATGTCCATTCATATCACTTCAAGCCTTGTCAGAGTCCCTTCATAGATCTGATCCCACTGCGCGCACACACACACACACACACTTAAAAGCCACGTTCTCTTCTGAAGCTCTTTCTGAGAGTTTTGCCTGCTTACGTTAGTGGATGTTTTCCTTTTTGTCTCACCTTGCATATTATTTATGTTTAGCGTTTTTATTTTGCAGACTTGCTACCATGGTTAGTTACGAGCTGGCTGCCTTTAAAAATTCCTTTTTTGCATGTGAGCCTATAAACACAAAGGTATTACCATACACACACACACAGACACACACATTAATTAGAAAAAAAACCTGCAGCGAGTATCTGGATCACCGTGGCGGCCTCTCCTCCTCCTGCTCTGTCACAAACTCCTCACATGTTCCCTGACGTTGCATTTTTCATATTCTCTAGTGACTCACGGCTGGCTTCATGGATTCAATCATCACAGATTCATTTGAAGCCCTTAAATGCACTCCAGTTGTGGAGGGTGGTGGTGCTGAAAGAGATTTTTTTCTCTTATCCCTCTCATCCTTCCTGCACTTTTTATCTTTGTTGGCACTCATCCTCCCCTTCTCATTTCCCTTCTACTTAGATTCATCTCAGGGTTCTCTCAGGGAACTAATGACACGACTGAAGCACGAAGCCCAATCAGGGCTGAGCTCTAATACGCCATCATCAACCCCCCGCTCCATCAGCCACGTTTGATTGACACCCCTCTTATATGTTGAGTTTTAAAACGAGCATGCATTAAACAGATTTGTAGCTCTCATTTGTGGGAACAGATTGTTGCCCTCTTTCCCAGTGCGTAATGAATCATAAATGTCAGTTATGGTTATGATCAAAATTGTTTTGATGGATCTTTTTTGTCTGTTGTCTGTAAATGGCACAATTTCTTGGTTCCTTTCAGCTTTGGGTGTTCGGAAACTGATCCATCAGGGTAATGGGCCCCATGAAAGCAGAAAATGTCGATTTAATGAGATATGCAGTGGATATACATATGGACACCAACTCCTAAAGACTCGTGTCTGTCAAGAAGCGTATAGCTATAACACTTTGGCAGTAAAGGACAGCCATGTGTGAAGAGTGTAGAACTGCTGGATGTGAGGCGTCTGCGGTGGAATTAGAGTATCGATCATGATTCTACAAATATCCTCTTCTTGTTCACCATAACCTTCACCACAGAGGTTGTGGAATCCCTGGCATTTGTTTGTTTATTAACAGGATATCTCAAAAAGTTAAGTAGATTTGGATAAAATGTGGAGGACGGATAGAGAATTGATAGATACTTTAGTGATCCTGAGGGAAATTTGAGCATGCAGTAGCTTATGCATGTAGGGTAGTGTAATGTCATGGTGTTTTGTTTTATAATTTTATAGTATCTTGTTTTTAATAAATCACTTTTGATTTTTTTTCCTCTTACTGCTGATTTTTCACTGCTTTTATTTCTTATTATTTTGATGTACATTAGTGTCACATACTAATACTTCTGAAACTTGTCAATCACCCATAAAGCACTTTGAATTGCATTGACTTGTATAAAAGGTGCTATATAAATAAAGTTTGATTAATTGATTGATTATACGTGGTGATTACAAAGTTATTAAAAAATAAAGAAACACAGTAGACAGTATAGACAGTAAAAACAATGCGACATAATGATTATTGTGTAATTAAAGATAAAAGATATATGTACAGGACAAAAGGGTTAAGAAAATGGATTGATGGATGGATATATGTATACATAAGTGCAAATGCAAATGTTGATTGTGCATAAGGCTAACATATAGATTGCATTTTGGAGGTGATCCAGATCATATTCTGGATCCAGGAAGCAGAAGAAGTTTTTTAGCCTGTAAAAATCAGTGCTAATGGCTAATTCCAATTAAAGTTAGCATGATGGCTCATTTTTTTCAAACAAAAAAAAGATCTGCTTATTTTGGTGATGATCCAGATCAGATTCTGCAAGAGTTTGTTCATTTCTTTTTTCTGGATCCAAGATGTAGAAGTTTTGTTTTTTTTTTTAGCTTGTAAAAATCAATGCTAATAGGCTAACTCCAGTTAAAGTTAGCATGATGGCTCTTTTTTTTTTTTTTTNTTTTTTTTTTTTTTTTTTTTTTTTTTTCTGTTTCTTAGCAGGATTTTGACAATGGAAGTTTGGTTTGCAGTCACGAAATGTGGAAGCTTGATAAAATGTTTGATATAAACATGGATAAATGCTGAGAAGTTGACAGTGGGGTTGGCCTTGGTGGAGGTCTACGCCTTCTTGTTAGCAGCTGTAGGAATGACTTTACAATGTCTGAATCATTAAAAGCCAAACGAAATACCTCAGAGATCAATGGCTGAAGTGTAAAAACACGCTGGCTCCATCTAATCAGGGCATAAAGCAGGCATGTGTGTTTGTGTGCTCTAGTGTGTGTTCACACACTGTGTAAGTTTGCACGCACACAAATGCTTGTGTACTTGTTGTTGAGTATTTAATTACACTGAATGCAGAGTCCAGGTTTTTCTTGGAGTCTTTGGTTCTGATGCATGGTTGCTGTTGATTTTTCAGTTTTGGCACATTTTCTGTACCAAAAACTGCAGTAATTATGTACAGTACATGATGTTTTTACCGGGTTTGTGGGTAAGTCTGACATCCCTTGATTAAGGGGCAAATATTGAGTTTGATGTGATATATTTTTATTTTAAAAATAGATGAACAGTCTTTACTAGATATAAAAATACAGAGTGGGCAGATGGTCAGGATTAATATTAGCGTTTATTTTTGGATATATCAGAATCATCCCAGAGCAGAATTCATTCTGACTGTCTGACTACGCTGCCATTGCCTGGTGTGTTATGTTATATTTATGCATATTTAGTTTTTTGTAGTACAGGCAGTCCCCAACTTACGAACAACCCATACTTATGAACCGACCGCAGTGAAGCCTAATAAATTAAAAATTCGAGTTACGTATAATGATTCGTAATAATGAACTACTTTACGATGCCTCTTCCGATGTGCAAGACATCAATGCATGGGTTTTTTTTATATTACGATGTTTTAGGATATCTGGAAGTGTTTCTTTAATGTTTCTTGTGCATAGAAAGGTAAAATATATACGCTAGATACACACCTTATGTAACTGTCCCGACTTACGGACAAATCCGACTTACAAACAGCCTCAGGCACGGAACTCTTTCGTAACCTGGGGACCGCATGTATATTTAATTTTTTAAGTTACTGGCAGGCAGGTAACGTGAAACAGATTTAAAAGGGCGATGGGAGATAATCAGAAAAGCAGAGACAAGGACAAATTCACTAACAGGTAACAGGTGAACAGGAAGCAGGTAATGCGGAACAGGTAAACAGGAAAATGTAGAGCAAAATTTACAAGACAATCTGGCAAAAACAAGGAAACTGGCCTGTTTATATCGACACCCGCTGACTCGGGAATTGACCGTAGGTGAGGTGGTCAGGTGACTGTGAAACGGAGGGAAAAACTGTTTATCTGCTCATAGTTAACAGAAACGTAAAAGAGAGCGACACCATGTTTGTTTGAAATCTCACTTAAGGCCTAAAAAAGCTAAGGCCGGCCCTGTGTGTGTGTGTGTGTGTGTGTGTGTGTGTGTGTGGGTGTGTGTTTTTCAAGGAGAAGTGCATTATTGGCTCATAGTCGTAAAAAAAAAAAAATTGTCTTAAAGTCTCTTTCTGAGCTCATCAGAAAGCACTTGCTCTGATTAAATGGAGGACACAGGTGGAGTGAAGATGGAAGAGACAGAAGAGGAAAGACTTATTTACATGATTTTGTGTCTCATGAATACATATTTCTTCTTATTTCTCTCAGCTTCTCTCCTTTCAACCTCTTGTTTTCAATCTCTTTCTTACTTTTTTTTTCTCTCCTTTGGGTTTCATAGGTTATTCGATTTTGTTTGCAGCCGCGCTCTTTATTTTTTGGTACATTTTCATTTTCTCATACTTTCCGATCAATTTCTCCTCAGTATAGTTTCTGCATTGTTTCACTTTACGATGCGTTTTTCCATCGTTTTACTGTTGTCTCGTTGCTTTGTGAAAGTTTATTTTCTATTCATTCCTGACAGTAAAATCTGGGTTCAGCCCAGGCCAGAGTTGTGAATTATGGTTATAATATCTCCCACTGGCTGACAGCCAAGTCCCATCGCTGTACACACTTCCTAAAGGTGTGTGTGTCTGAGAGACTGTGTTTGTGTAATTGTGTGTATGTATCATGTTTATGGATGAGTGTATCTGTATCGAGATGTGTGTGACTATGTAGAATGTTTATGGATGAGTGTGTTTGTATGTCTATATGAGGAGGTGTATGTGTGTGTGTTTGCTGTTTAAGTGGAATGATATGTCATCACCATCCCTGTCTCCTTCCTCAGCAGAATATTCCATCATGTTGATGTGTGTTTCAATACAAAATGCAGTCATGTTCATGTTGTTTTCACAGCTTTTCCCAAATTTGACCCTCATCCACCACAAGGGGCAAAGGTCACCATAATTAAATTAAACTGACAGATTACAGCATCTTCAATATGACTTGTAAAACTGAGCAGGTTCGTGGAAAAAAATGAACTCAGATCAAATTTCAGCTCAAATTCATGAACTTCAAAGTGTCTCAACAAATCTAAGTGTCCACTTTGCATCATGGCCTCGACTCTTTTAGCTGACTTTAATTCTTAATAACTGCTATAAACCCAGACACTCTTCAAGCAAATCGTCTTGGCAACTGGGCACCTCTTCCTGTGAAATATGAGTTGGGCTGCTGCGAGTTTTGGCAGATGTCTAAAATAACTAATCCTAATTGGAGGGAAAAGGCCAATCCCACAGTGGGTGCTTCAGTCGTTCGGCTCCAGACCTGACAACATGTGGAGCGTTTGGCTGGAGACGCCTGGAAGCCTCCAAGCTTTTATCTGCCATTATTTGCTACGTCTCCAGACATGCGATGCATGTATACACGCTGCAAAAAGAGGAAGGTAAAAAGCTAGAGGATCTTGTTTTATGATGATTAAGTCTCTTTTTTTTTTCTTCTCCAAGGTAAACTTATCATGCACCATCTGCAGTACCTTATTAGACTCTTTTCAAGATAATTGGATTTTTTTTTTTTTTTTTTTTTTTTTTTTTTTTTTNAAAAAAAAAAAAAAAAAATTTAAAAAATCTGCCAATGCAGTGAGATTATTTCAACCTGTATTCAGAACAAATTCCAGCTTATTTCAGGAAACAAAACAAAATCAGGCAGATTATTTATTGTACTTGAAAGAATAAAAAACAAACAACATCATTCTGGAAAGATGTTCCTCATTTCGCTGCCATCTGATTATTCAATTCTCTCTGTAAATAACAAACATTACCATGAGTTTTCTGTTTACAGGCAGAAATAGCGAGAATTTATAATGAATTTCATACTGGCCAATCAGAAAAGATCAGGACCCTTAAAGTGACAGTACATAAAACAGACTGTTTTCACTCAGTGTGCACAGTGACTTTTTTTTTTTTTTTTTTTTTTTTTGCATTAAAGCATAGCAAAGTTTTCCAAATAGACACTTAAGTAAAAATAAAAAACCTATGAATCTGTATAATATGGCCCCTTTAAAGACAAGAGAGAATTTCAGAAGCAAAAATGTTTTGTCTTGTTTTATGACATTAACTCTTAAATGCAGCTTCAATTAAAATGTATATTTAAGCAACTTTAACTTGAGTATCAAATTGATTTTATCGAACTGAACATGTGCTGAAATTTCTTACCCATTTCTACTTAAAATATATGAGATTACAAATGAAATGCCTTGTTTGTAGTAGGTGATTTTTTTTTTTTTTAATTTTTTGCAGTGCAGTAATGATTGTTTTCATGAGGCAGGCATGTATGAAAGCACATATTTTTGTATGTACACATGTGCGTGTCAGAAACGTAACCAGCTGCTTGCTCTTCGTGTAAGTTAATGGCTGAACAAGACAGATTCATTATGTTTTCCTCATCGACATTTTAAAAAGGAATCAGCACTGACAACTGCGTCACGCTTCCTGTCTCTTACATTCTGGATGCTCATCTCCACGGCCTTCATAAATATGACCCAATGTCATTCATGTGTGCGTGCAAACACTGACACAAAACACAGATTATAGTGCTGTGGTCGTGCAATTTGTGTGAGGTTCCACTTTGGTGAAAATAATCCACTTCACTGTGAGATTGTCACCACATGATTTTGTGGAAGTGTCAGTGAACGTGTGTGAGAGACAGCGGCTGTCTGACTCGTTTTATTTTTATTTTTTTGTATTTTTTTTTTTTTTTTTNTTTTTTTTTTTTTTTTGCATGTTTTGAGCACACCTTTTGTGTTTTTTCTCATTTGTATTGTGTAATATAGCGAGCTGCATACACCACAGAAGTTTGAGGCCACCCCCAGATTTAGCATGAGCAGACTGTGCAGCAAGTTAATCACAAAATGATCTGGGACAAGGCAGACAGCATATTGAATTTTGAATTTTATTTTATATATTTTTGTCATTTCCTGTGCAATAAATTGTAAAACAAACAGTATATTGATGATTTNTTTTTTTTTTTTTTTTTAAATCTTGGGGTGGCCTCAAACTTCTGGCTTGTAGTGTATATTAAACGTTGCTAAAGTTGCAAAACTTGAAGTTCACACCTAAATGCATCCAGCATGTGAAACCTGTAGATCCTGAAGTGCCCTGAAAGCTTCCTTTATCACATGTTGACATCAACATGTAACAGGTTTGAATTTACCCGCCTCACACCTGCTGAGCCGACAATAACAAGTAAGTGGCTAACGTTCCTGTTTGAATTCTGTGGGTGTTGTCACCTCAGGTGTGACGCAACTGGCCAATCACCAATCAGAACAGAGCAGGAGCCTTAAAGGATCTTACCAGTGATTTTGCAGGTTTGAGCCCAGTAAATACAATCTACATACTGTACATGTTGCATTACTGCCAACCATTTTCCAAAGCATAGTCCATTTTAGAATTGTTTTTCCTGCCTTCCAGACTGCCAGTGTTTTGGTGAATTCTAGTACGCTATAAAAAAAACCAAAAAACAATCAACTTGTAGAAACTTGAAATGTGTTTGAGATAACAGAGAACAAAACATCGATTAAATTTTCTTTGTAATGTAATTTTAGCATTTCAACACAACACTACACAAAAGAATAAGTACAGCATGTGTCCTCCAAGGAATATAGTCTCAAGAGAAAACTGCTTTTACCAAAAAAAATTTAAATGACCGTGCCTTCAACAATGGAAGTGTTAGCAGGTGAAACATTGAATTTTAATGTGAGTGTATCACCTGAACATTTGATTTTGAAAGATTAAGGGATTTGGCAAAATAACACAATACTAAAATACAGTTTTGTGTTTTGAAAAATGATTGGCAGTTATGTAACATGTATGTAATAACGTGTATTTATTGCACTTAAACATGCAAAAATCACTGGTATGCCCTTTAAAAATGGTATGCAAGCAATACAGGATCAGTGTTTTTTGTACAGTAAAATAAAACATTGCAAAGTTTTCAAAATAGCTGCCTAAATGCAAATAAGAACATGGAAATCTGTGTAATACGTCCCTTTAAAGGACTTTTTTTTTTTTTTTTNTTTTTTTTTTTTTTTTTGGTGCAGCAATATCAGCACAGATTATTCCTTTGTGCTGCATGCGTCTGGCGTTATTAAAAAGGCTGTGCAGCAGATATTGTAGTGTAATGGCGCTGAGGAGAACAGTGTGGGAAGAACACAGCGTCTGATTTGTCCATTCTGCTGCCTTCTGTCTGATCTCCAGCTAAAAAGGCCCAAATTCCTACAACAGGCTTAGAACTCCTCACTAATCCTCCTGCCGACTCATTTCACTGCCGTCTGAAGCTTTAAATCTCTCGTTCGCTCAACGCCGTGCATTTACACACTCGCGCGTATATGCCAGAGTCTGAATAACAAAACCTTCCAGTTATAATGGAAATGTCTTGCTGGACCAGTAAATTGCTCTGTAAGAAATATCTTCGCCATGTGCAGACACACACACACACGCACACAGGCAGACATACACGTTAAAAATCCATTTTGTGAGATTTGTTTAATTATAAATGTGTAGATGTCAGCCACCCATGACCTCCATTACTGATATTTCCTGTCGTCTTTTGGCTTGTGTTAAATGAAATGGTCTTGTTTCTGAGCGTAATGCTTTACATGAGAAGGATTCACACACACACACACACACACACCAGCACTGATATCATCCTGTACGTCTGTGTCACATTGCCTGTTTCTTCTTTCTCTCCCTCTAATCGGTCTAAAATTAATGGGATTATTTATTATGAAGAGCAAGAGGGAAAGTCAAAGTGAGCAAGCGAGTGAGTGAGTGAGTGTGGCTGTCAGGGCTTTCAAGGGGACAGGAAGTCACCCCTCCCCCCAACAGAAGGCCTTTGTGTCATTATTAAAGATTAATGTTGTACGAGCACCGGAGGAATTAGCATTAGTGACGGTTTTAGTGTCAAATGCTTGTTTCAGAGCTGTCACTCGCTCCCACCTCCCCAAAATGAGACAACTTAATACCATGGTGCTAATAATAATAATAATGATAATACCATACCATCACCACGCCAAAACCCCAAAATCATAGCCACCACTTCAGACAAAAGGTGAGAAATACAAAGAGGAGTCACACTAAATCTATCTGTTTATCCATCTATCATCAGTAGTTTTGAGGGATTTTAGGTTTGCTGCAATCTTGATTTTGTGATAAATTACCATATATATTCAAGTATAAGCTGAGTTGTTTTTTTTTTTACCAAATTTCACAAAGCAAATCAGATGGTTGGCTTATTATGAGGAATTCAAATATGATCACAAAGAATGAAATTTCCAGGGTGGAATTACTACCCATTACCACTACCCATGGAAAATAGTTTAAATCATACCTTAGAATGATGTATTTCCTGACTAAACATCTTATTCAGCACATTTTGCAGCAGCCAGTAAGCACTGTTGTGATTGGTCAGTTACGGTAATAAGCTGCTGAAATAAATATCATGTTTACTGGTATTTGCTTATATTTGCTTATGCTAGAGTATATACGTTTGTGACGGGTGTGGTTTGGACCCAAGTGCAGTACACAGTACACAACACGGACAGTTTAAGTTCTTTTATTGAGTCCACACAGAAGCAGGCAGATCAAC
>VXCM01003259.1:8319-56637 GCA_014773175.1 Lucifuga dentata
GGTTTTAGCCTCTTTGGTGTTTCACAGATTAAACCACTACACTGGTTATTACTGGTTATTACTGGTTATTACTGTCACTACTCATCTGTGTGTTTTTGTCTTTGTGTTGTTGTTCAGGTGTTTAGCCCTCCTTGGTAGAAATTGTTTGTTAGTTTTAAATAAAGTGTAATAGGTTGGTCAGTGAGGGCCGGTGAAGGTTACACACTCACACACACTCACCTATGCACTATATACAGTATTATCTGTCTGTTGCTAGATTAAATTGCATATATATAAAAAATGGTTGTGCCAATCTTGGCATATACCACAACTATATATGCAGACAGAAAAAAAAGAAAAAAAAGGAAGAAAAAAAAAAATTTTTGTGATCCAACACGAAGCTCCACAGAAGAAAACGTATGCCTCCACTAGGGAATATAGCGCCAGGAGAAGATGGCTTTTACTGAGAAATTTAAATGACAGTGTCTTCTACATTCAGATGTGTGCAAGCAGGTGAAACACTGAATTTTAAGGTGGCTCTATCACCTGAATATTTGATTTTAAAAGATTAAGAGATTTGGCAAAACAACACAAAAACTACAATCTGGTTTTCTGTTTTGAAAATTGGTTGACAGTAATGTAACACATATGCAGGTAGTATTTCTTGGGCTTAAACATGAAAAATCATTGGCATTGTCCTTTAATAAGCCGATTGAAACGCCCACTCTGATGTTTTGTGCCCCTCTGATCCTCAGACAGGCAGAGGCGCTCACCCTGAAGTTGGTGCTGAAGACGTGCGGGTAGCAGCGAGCCACNCAGACAGGCAGAGGCGCTCACCCTGAAGTTGGTGCTGAAGACGTGCGGGTAGCAGCGAGCCACCTGCAGGATGCACTTGACGCTGTGGCACAGCAGCTCCGGCGTGTCCACGTTCTCCAGGATGGACTGCAGGTTACTCATCACCAGCTGAAACACAACCGCCAGGACTTTACACCAACCAACAACTCCAACTTCTCTACAACTGAGGAAGTAAATGTATCTCCTGTTCATTGGATTTCCTACTCTGAAACTAAAATCAGAGAATGAAAAATGGGCCCATTTCATTATAGAACTTTATAGTATTCCTTCTTTGAGTATTTTGACATGGGCAGTCCAATGCAAAAATCTAATCTCCATTCAGCCTCTTCAGACATGGAGTCTGTTAAATTTCTGGCATCATGTATCTGTTCAAGTGCTTTTGGTCTCCATGACGTTACAATGCCATGAAGTCTCTGTTCAAACACACAGAACCTTTACAAACAGGCCAGATATCTGGCGAGACTGGGCAACGCAGTGTCATATAATACACGAGGTGACATAATGGCTTCTCTCACAATGTCATTTAAATTCTGCTCGTCTTCGGTGAGGCTGGAAAGCAGCTCTCTAATTTCTGCAGCAGAACAATTTCCAGCCATTTCAGCTGTGTCCCAAACTATTGTCCTCCTTCCCTCCCATCCATTCCTACCTGGACGTATGGGGAGGAGGGAATTGAGACAGTTATGTTTCCTCCATTATCATCATCATGATCATCATCATCATCAAATGTATCAGTGCATCATCAGAGATGTTGTTGAATAATTACACTTCCAAACACAGCTTTTATTCTTGCTGCTGCACTGATCACATCTAACACACACGCGCACGCAAGCAAGCACGCACACACACAACAAGGACCATAACCTTTGGTTTTGGTTCATCTGGGATTCCGGCCAGCTGGACTATGAACGGTTAGAGAGATGTTCAGTACAGCAGTGAGAGGTTCACCTGTCATTGGTGTTTTTCTGTTACTATCAGAGAACATTTGACTATGGCAGAAATTCAAATAGTTCATTTACGTAACCATGTTCACTGTAATGTTATTTTATGTTTGTTTTAGCATGTCACTGAAAAACAATGTTCTTTGTCCTTTGTGGAGAATAAGAAAAACAATGTATGACTTAATGACAACAAGCTGAGATTTTACATTTTTACATACCCTCAAATATCCAGAAATTTAATTAATTACCACATACAGTCGACAGTGTGTGATCTTACACTATATTATGTTTTGTTTCTCGCTCAGGTAGTTGTAAAAAGGTGTATTGCAGCACTTGTTGGGACTAGAAGCAGCAGTAGTTTTTAGACAGGAAGCCTGCGACTCGTTACCGACAATCTAAACTCAAATTCAGCCTTTTACCTGCATGACATGAGAGAAGGCCTTCCTCTCGCCCGCTCCCTCCAGAGCGCGCTGTGCCGCCACCAGGTACAGCAGCTTCACCTCATCACGGCCACTCGAGCCTAGCTTGAGGAAGAGCCACTTGAAGATGCGTTCGGCCTCGTAGCTCAGCACGGTGCAGAGCAGACCCAAGCAGGCCGCCGCATCCTGACGCAACTCCCACAGCAGCTTGCTGCTGCACACCGAGACAACCACAAACATGTTAGTCTGCATTCACACTACAGGCATCAAAGTACAGTTACCATCTTTTGCCTATTTCCAAGTTTTGGAAAATGACAGCTATTAAAAAAAAATGTGGTAAAATGTGGGGAAAATGTGGGGACAGACAGATGCTGTTGAGAAGAAGAAGTGATTACATATTTTGGAGGTGATCTGGATCATGTTCTGGATCCAGAAGACATTTTTAGCCTATTCTTAAAAAACATAACAACAAAAAAACCCCAACGCTAATGGGTTGATTTCAATGAAATTTAGCATAAAGGTTTTTTAATCAAAAGAAGATGTGCTTATTCTGGTGCTGATCAGATCGCACAGGATCCACAACAATGATTTACTGTTTGGTTTGGCTGTTTGCAGGATTTTGACAAAGAAAGCTGAATTTGGCTTGATAACATGTTTGAGGTACATACCGAGAGTTTTGAGGTGATAAATGCGGAGGCTTTTGTTGGCCTTGGCAGAGGGATGCGCTCTCAGAGTGCCTTCTTATTAAATGTGATCTGATGTAGGACTAAAGCAGGTAGAAAAGTCTTGTTGTGTGTTTGACTGCAGCTCTTGATGTCAGACTGTCTGATAACTTAGCACATTAATGTCCTGATCAGGATCAGGATTGACCCGGTTTCTGTGTTTGTGCATGTAAACGTGTCAGACTGGACCAGCTTTACCTCTCGTTGAGGATGTCATTGAGGGTGCTGAGGATAGTGTCCAGCTGTTTGACCAGTGTCTGAGGAGAAAAAACAAAAACAATCCCACTCATCCATCATGTACAACCATCCTGCAGGTTTTCAAATAAACATCTCATTCCACAGAGCCGAAGCTGTGCTGATCCATCAAATCAGCTGAAATAAAACTCCATTACAGCACAGTTTAAGAACCCTTTAACGTACAATCTACGAGTCAATGATCAAAGCCGTCAAACTCCACAGAATTCCTTGGATCCCTGAAAGAGTTTTAGGGGTCCTGCAGACAACAGAAAGCTGATCTGTGTGTGGACTGACCACTTTGCTTTCGGTGTGGCTGATGAACTCCTTCAGCTGTTTGAGGCTGGTCAGCCGACGGTCCCGATCGTCTTCTCTGGAGACACGACGCAGGAGGTTGGCCAGCCGAGACTCCTCTGAGTGAGCCATCCCTCTGTCTGCACAGACAAGCGTCAATCAGAACTCATTCAGCGTTTCATTACGAAAACACGAGTCAAGCATCCACAGTCACATGACGTAAAGATAGAATAAAAGGTTCAAAGGATTTCTGTCTTTTACCCTCCTGGTGTTTGGTTTGAGGCTCCTACACACCGGGGGGGGAGCAGATCAGAGAGGACGATCACAACAGAAAAGTGAAGAAATCGCTAGTCGTAGAGCTAAAACGGTGGTCCAACAGTACGATATGATACACAACTGCACTAAATCCACGTCTGTGGATTTAGTGCAGTTGTGACCAAAGACAGCCTGTGATAAAATTCTGACAGTGTGAGAAAGTTAGGACAAAATGTCAGCGTGACTGCTGCTACGACCCACGACTCTAAACCAACCAATAGGAACACAGCAAGAAATGTCATGAGGACATTAAAACGATGTTCAAACATTCTAATAATCATGACAACGCTCTGCTTCTCCTTTTTATGCATTTATAAAGTGTGTGTAAGTGTGAGAGAGAGGGGAGTAAAAAGAGAATGAAAGGAAAAAATAAAGCCAGAGAGAAAGAGGAAGGAAGGAAGAAAGAAAGAAAGAAAGAAAGAAAGAAAGAAAGAAAGAAAGACTCTGTAGAGTTTTTGCCGTCACTCTGTCATCAGGTTTTGATCGGACATTCTTTTTTTTTTTTGATTTGACACTCTGACATGAATAATCATGACCTTGTTCAGTCTGACATCATGATGAATTTATATGATCACACAGTGGTAGGAGCCTTTAGGTGGAGCCATGCTTGAAGTGTCCAAACTAAACGCCATGGACACGTGTCCTGCTGACCGCTGTGACGTGTCTGAACACTCACCCTGCGTTTTCCTCATGTCCTTTGAAGCTAAAGCACGGGTTCCATGCTGAAACGGGCTCAGATCTCTGCTTATGTCATTGGGTCTCAACTCTTGCCCCAGCGACTTCCAACCAAATGTAGCATCACAGACACCCGAACCAGCTTCATATCCACCTAACGGACAGAAAACATGCACGTTAGAGCGCCAAAGTCAAACAGAAGCCTCAGCCAAGTTTATCTGTAAAGCCCAATATCACAACAACATGTCAGAGAGCTTCACAGTTCAGCTCAGCCACACATCTGGATAAAATCAGCCCTAATTCATACAACACAGCACCAGATTTAAATGACTGTACCACCCATCGCGCATGTTTGAGCCCAATATATACAATCCATATCATGTTACGTTACTAATAACCATTTCCCAAAACATATTACAGGAGTGGTAAATATTGGAATTGTTTTTCTTACCTTCCAGACTGCCACTGGTTTCAGTTAATTCTAAGACAACATAAAAATCAACTTCTAGAGACTTGAAACATGCTGAGGTAAATAAACCATCACATAGAACTTGATGTCTACTAGGTTTTTTTGTTGAAGTAACTTTATTTAACTGATCCAACATGGAGCTGCATGAAAGAAAATGTATTTCTCCGCTAGGAAATATAGCTCAGGAGAAGACGGCTTTTACATAGAAATTATAATGGCTGTGCCTTCTATAATCGTGCAAAAGTGTTAAGAGGGTGAAACATTAAAATTTATGGAGGGTGTATCACCTGAACATTTGATTTTTTTGAAAGATTTAGTGGATTAAAAACATACCAGGAAAACTTAAATATGGTTTTATGTTTCAGTAAATGGCTGTCAGTAACACAACTTTTATTCAGGTTGTATATATTGGGCTCAAACATAAAACCTGGCTGTTATGGTCCTTGAAGACGTCGATGAGGGCAAATAGCCTCATGCAACCATGTTCCCTCACTGCACTTTTATGCTGTGTTCACAGACCTCGGAAGTCAAATTTTTCCCAGTTGTAAACTTCCAGCTTCCAACCTCAAACCGTTCCAGCCAAATGTAATCAAAAAAGCATAGCTGAACACCAATAAATACTGTAAAATTAATTAAACATCATAATAAATGCTAACTAAAGTAAAGTTAGACTACAGGACTGTCTGGTTGTGTTGTTTTACAATGATATTAATCACAGTGGGTACTAAACTTTGTGCTAAGAAGTAATATTATGAAATTATTTACACTTACGTATCAATGGCAAACAGCTATTATAATATAGTATATAGATAGTTAAGTTGGCAATATATATTGACCTTTTTCTTTCAATTTCACACAAGAAAAAATACTTTATTCGCCTTTTAGCTGATCATTTCCATTCACAAAGCTCGCTTCCACAGGCGCTGCCATGTTGAGTGGCGTCATACTCAGTAAGTCGGGGCAGATCATTTTGTCCGGGTTTCCCAGCCGGAGCTCCAACTTCAAGTGCCGTTCCAACACATTTTCCAAGTAAG
The DNA here is from genome assembly GCA_014773175.1 of Lucifuga dentata. Lineage (NCBI taxonomy): Eukaryota > Metazoa > Chordata > Actinopteri > Ophidiiformes > Bythitidae > Lucifuga > Lucifuga dentata. The sequence goes on from VXCM01003259.1 coordinate 14,254, forward strand.
AAGTCGGAAAAATCTGAGTTCTGAGGTCTGTCGAACGCAGCATTAGAGCAAGACAAATTTAGTTTAGGTTTGTTCAGCTTTGGTGGAGGTATGAGTGCTAATGTGAATGCTAATAGGAGTGCTAACAGGGGTGCTAATAGGAGTGTTAATGTGAGCGCTAATAGCAATGCTAATGTGAGTGCTAATAGGAATGCTAATGTGAGTGCTAATAGGAGTACTAATAGGAGTGTTAATGTGAGTGCTGATAGGAGTGCTAATAGGAGTCTAATGTGAATGCTAATGTGAGTGCTAATGTGAGTGCTAATAGGTGCCAATACAGTAGGAGTGCTAATAGGACTGCTATTGTGAGTGCTAATATGAGATCTAATATGAGTGCTAATAGGAGTGCTAATATGAATGCTAATAGGAATGTCAATATGAGTGCTAACTGGAGTGCTAATAAGAATGTTAATATGAGTGCTAACAGGAATGCTAATATGAGTGCAAACTGGAGTGCTAATAGGAGTGCTAATGTGGGTACTAATAGGAGTGTTAATATGAGTGCTAATAGGAGTGCTAATATGAGTGCTGATGTAGTTTTAGCATCTGAACATCTGAATGCTGCAGCTTTGTGGCATTCAGACCAGCTTGAGTAAAAACACCATAAGAACAAACTGAAAGAATTCTGAGATGTGAGGTTGATGGTGAGGTTGGAGCAGCGCCTCACCCTCTTCCGGGAGTGCATCTGCAGCAGCGTAGGCATCGCTGGTCAACGCTGGCTGGTCAGAGCCGCTGGTGGGCAACACGTCGTACGCCGCCGCTGTACCGAGCTCTAGAGAATTTACTTCTTCCTGACTGGATGACACACCGTCAACTCTAAACACACACACACACNACACACACACACACACACACACACACACACACACACACACACACAGCAAATCCTATTAAACAAACTGTACATGTTAATATATGATACTGTATTAATGCTAAATACTGTAAATATGAACTTACGTTATAAAGCACTAATCTGAACAGCAGGTATGGACCGCAGTAATTTGGCTATGAACACCTGGCTGCTGTTGCTAAGAGACAGACATTTGGTTTGCTGTGTTGAGGTAATATAAAATTAAGGACCAGATTTAAAAAAAAAAAAAAAGTCACGCTAAGTACTCAGCATCACACTAAATAAACAGTGTGATAACTGAAGCTCATTCATGAAGCTTCTCTGACTCTCTGTCACCTGGGAGCGCCTCAGAGTCCCCCAGGAGGAGTTAGAGGGCCTGGCCGGGGACAGGGAAGTGTAGACCAGTCTGCTTAGTCTGCTGCCACCGCGACCCGGACCCGGATGAGTGGAGGATAATGGATGGATGGANCAGTCTGCTTAGTCTGCTGCCACCGCGACCCGGACCCGGATGAGTGGAGGATAATGGATGGATGGATGAATGGATGTTGTCAGGGTGAAGATCAGCGTATTAATGAGCTGCTTCATATTTACGAGTCACGGTTTATCCTGATTCATCTGCTGTTAAAGACACGTTAAAGGACCATACATATTGGGCTCAAACATGCAAAATGGTTTGCATGTTTGAGCCCAATATATTAAATTTTCATACATGTAACGTTACTAACAATCATTTCCCAAATAAAAGGGTGAAACCATATTTCAGCTTTCCTGATATTTTGCAAAATCTCTTAATCTTTCAAAATCAAATATTCAAGTGATACACCCACCTTAAAAATCCATGTTTCTCCTGCTAATAGTTACACAGCCTTATGAAGTCACGGTCCTTTAAATTTTTCCATAAACGCAGGTCTTCTTTTGGGACTATATTCCCAGGTGGAGACATACATTCACTCCACGCTTTTTATTGAGCTTAAACGCTAAAATTACGTAACTACGTAGAAAGAAAAAAAACCTGAATACACGTCTTGTTGGTGATGATGGATTACCTATCCCAAGAACGTTTACAGTATCAACAAGTTGATTTTAATAGCAGAATGAACTGAAACCAATGGAGGTCTGGAAGGTAGGAAAAACATTTTTAATTCACCGTTCTTATAGTACTATGCTATAGACCCCGAGGCTTTACGGCTCATTACATGTATGAAAATTATTAGGCTCAAACATGCAAATTGGTGGTATGGTCCTTTAAACCAGCAAAGAAATACTAACTCTGATTTAGAGCTCCACAATTTAAAAGACTGACACTAAAATAACAGGTAAACATATACAGTATTAACCTCCATACTGTTAGAGCGCTGTGTGCGAGAGGTGTGTGTGTGTGTGTGTGAAACACAGATGTAAACAGCGCAGCAGATGAGGTTATGAATAAGTTTCAGCACCAGTAAAATGTGTGAGACCAGATCAAAACTCTCCATTTAAAAACTGATTGATCAGCTGAGTGAGTTTATCTATCAAAGTCATTGATCATTATCAAATGTGATGCAAATACAGTTTAAAACGTTGCCCAGATTTCATACTGATGAAATTCATGGCCAGAATTAAACATGTCTTAATTTTAGTGTGTCAGTGTGTTTTATGAATCACTTCCTGACATGTAAATAAGAAAACACTGTATTAATGCCTCTTTAAAGACAAACAATGAATGATACTGGTAACAGACATTTATGAATGAGGGAACATGGCTGCGTGATGATATTTGCCCATATCAACATGTTAACTCATGTGCTATCGTTCATGAATTGCCCTGTGTGTGTGAGTTAATTAGGTTTTCAGATATTTATCTTAAAATTTGTCCTTTTAGATTCCAGCAGGTTTTTTTGTTTGCCGTTTGTTTGTAGTTTTTCCCAAAGGTTGAAAATTTGTTGTTGTGGTGGTGGTGGTGGTGANAAAAAAAAAAAAAAAAAAGGATAACTGCAATAGAAGATTCCAAAAAAAAAAGATTTCAACAAAAGTTTAACATGGCTATTTAACTTTAAAAGTACAAAGAAAAAGCAAAAAACACTCAGATCTAGTTGAAAATGGCTGCTACCAGACTGTATACTAATACTAGTAGTTGCTAGGCAACCACAGTAACACAACAAGCGCATTTTCATTCGACCTCAGCAGGATTTAAAGGAAAACTAAAGAAACTAATTAACTATAACACAGCAGAGGGAAACTTTGGTGAGAAGCATGGAGGTTACATATATTTTAAAATTAGAAATAATGATCCAGCTGGAATAAAAGCCTGGTTCTGTCTCTGAGGTTTAAAAAAAAAGGGACCCACCACATTTGAGCATTTATGATATGCTCATAAGGAGACAGATGCCGGTCTATGGGGATTTTGCTGTAAAATGGATTAACGGTGACAAAACCTAACCAAGGGATCTTTCTAGGACACTTTTACCTTCAAAACAACAATAATAAACACAAATTTATTCCATATTATAGCGATGTTTTGGACAGCAGTTTAACAAAATTATTAAATGTGTATTTTTTTTTTAAGGCTGGGTCATCCCACAAAACCTGGACGGGTCTTCATGTACCTGGGCGGGCTGCCCAAGTTTCGCCTATGCATGGGAAACACTGTGTAGAGCGCCTCCTGCTGTTCATCAGTACTCATGACAGGTCAACATGCCATCAGCAGCACTGCAGGCATTCTATCAGATCTATTACATGTGCATATTGAAGAGTGTTCTGGTTTTATTTTAAGTGTGGTTCCCGTGTGTGTGTGTGTCATTTCCATCAAGGAAATGATAATGGCTCCGTTCCACTCCACCCATCAATTTAAACTTGTCTCAGTAACACTTTGTAACTTTTGCAAACTCATAAAATCACAGTCTGTAGTGGCTTAGCTCAGCGGTTCTCAATCTTGGTCCTCGAGCACCACAGCTCTGCACACTGTCCATCCCTCCAGCTCCCCACACACAGACACACACACGACTGTCTAAATCAGGTGTGTTTAGGTCATGAAGATGTAGCACAGAGTGAACACACACCTGTGTTGAGTTGGAAACACGCAGAGATGTGGGTCCACAGGAGCAGACTGTAGAAGCTCTTTTCTAAACTGTATGCAAAACCAAACACTTCACTAAAGTCATGACACAAGGAATGACACATGCGCTGCTATCTAGGAAGCTCCATACACCCTTCTGTGTTTTATCCACTTCCAGGCATTTTAATACACTTATCAAGAGCTGCAGATGCTGATTCTTTAGCACTAATGTTTTAAATGTGCACACGGAAGTTTTTGGGGAAGTTGATAACGTTACAGTAGGGTGGCGTCTGTCTTCCTTCAGCTAGCTGGCTAACGTTAGCTGACGCTAACAGGCTAAGCAGCACACGCATGACAAACGGCTGGTTACACATGTCAATTACCGTTACCTTCATTCCAAGTCACTGTCTGAATCATCAAAAGAATTGATGAGGCTCCATTATCACATTAGCTAACGTGTCATGTAAATCTCGGTGACGTATTATCATCTACTTTAGCAGACATGGTGGTAACGTTCAACTATTCCAGCCTGAAACCTTCATGTTGTCCAGACATACTGAGCTAGCGCCGGGCTTGTTTCTCTCAGCCCGCTGTCACTTACCTGCTAACATTACAATCAGCACGTTCTCACGAAAACATTTTAATTCTAAGACACACGCAGCTCATTCTGATATGTAACGACAGACCCACAAAGTGTTTCCCTCCCAAGTGGTCATAACTTAAAGCAGCAGCGCACAGGCCCAAAGAGTCAGCGGGCTGCTTTAGCCAGGCTACCCCGGAGCGGAACACCAACCTGGGCTGCCAGTCATTCCAGTGTGGCTGCAGTTTGTGGGCGCCGCTGAGCCGAGACCCCGAGGCTTTACGGCTCATTACCCTCTAAAGAGCTGCATGACCCGCCAGCAGCGGTAACCGTGTCTGTCCTCCGGCTTTCCTTTCACTATTCTGTCTATTCAAACTCTCACTAACCTGTTAGCAGCTGCTACATACAGCTAGCTTTCGGTTGTTTGCGCCGTCGGCCTTCTTCGGGCTTGCGGAGGCAGCGGATTCTGCTTTATTTTATAATAGCGCCCTCTAGCGGCCCGAAATGGTAGCCATCAAAAGTGAAACGCAACAGGTTTTCTCTTTGGAAAAACCAAGAAATGAACCATTAGATACATCTCTTTTTAATCCTAAAAAAAAAAAAACCTTGCATTTTCTCGGGGTGGCTGGGTTCGGTAATTTCCCTTCATCTCTCGGACAACAATATAACAATAATAATAATAATAATAATAATAATAAGACATTTTATTTTATAGCACTTTTCTAAATGCTAAAAGATGTTTGACATAGCACAAAAACATTAAAATCAGAGAGTAATAAATACAATACAAAGGAAGTGAAACAAAAGCAGATAAAATACAAAAAAAAAAAAAAAAAAAANAAAAAAAAAAAAAAAAAAAGAATGAGACTGAACAGAAACGTGACAGAATGAGATTAAAAGTAATAAAATGAACGAGTGGAAAAAAAACAAGCTTCATACTTTATTCATGAGCAGCTTTAAAAGGTTAGTTTTTCAGTCTTTTTGTAAAGTGTTGAGAGAGGCAGAGCTCCTGCAGAAGGAGCAGGAGAAAAGGAGCAGAAAGCTCCATGTCCTGTCAGACGTGTTATAAAAAGACTCAGAGCTGGAGAAGTCCGCATGAACAGGTATCAATGAAGGAGGAGCTTTCTAGCTGAAGAGGAGAAGTTTAAAGGATCATTCCTGTGATTTTGCATGTTTAAGCTCAATAAATACTACCATATTACTGCCAAACATTTGCTAAACCAGAAAACTATATTTTAGTTTTCCTGTTATTTTCCCAGTGTTTCATCCACTAAGACGTGCAAATATAGAAGACACGGTCATTTCAGTTTCTTGGTAAAAGCAATCTTCTCCTGGGACTATATTCCTCAGCGGAGAAATACATTGTCGTCTATGCTGTCCCATAAGTAACTTCAACAAAAAAAATTTAATAGACATCGTGTTTGCTGTTATGGATATATTTACAAAATCATTAAGAAAAAGTCATGTCTGTGGTTTTGTGTGTGTCTGTCTGTGTCGATGTATTTCTGTGTCTGTGTGCCTGTGCCTGTGTGTATCTGTCTGTCTGTGTGTGTGTGTGTGTGTATCTCTCTCTTTTCTGTCTGCTGCTTGAATGATTACTAGGTCACTAGTTTAACAGCAGATCTTCATCTGGATCGTGTTTATGTGTTTTGTGTTTTTAAAAAAAAACATAAAACATGTGTTACATGTTACATGAGTTACATGTGCTTGAAGGTCAGCACATGTAACACATGTTGAAGTTTACTGACTGGCTGCATTGACATATTTTCATGTTTGTATTTATTTCAGCTGAGATAAATGATGCTGCTGCTGATGATGATGATGATAATGATGATGCTGAATGATCGCCGTTTGTCGATAGATCAGTTCCTTGCCGCGCATCATGTAGAGGACAAACATTTGGCATCATCAAGAAATACTCATGTTGATATAAATTGATATTTTTATTGGCTAAGGTGGCATTAAATTGATTAAATTTATAACAACATTAATAATGTAAAAAATGTTTATTAAAGTTGGAAAATACTGATTTACAATAAATTATTCATGTAAAACTGCAAAGCCTCATTTTCAGCAGCCATGAGTATGTCGTAATGATAAACTCTTTAGCTCATCATTAACGAATCATGATCATCATCATCTTCATCTTTACTTGGTTGTAATGTGCTGGGATTCCAAAAGTTATAGTTTCAAAAATGACCAAAACAAAAACAGCTTTTTCATGAAGCTCATCAGTTTGTTGTTGTTGTTTGTTGTTGCAGCTCCATGTTGGATCAGTTAAGTAACTTAAAAAAAAAAACAGTAACATACCTTTTGTTCTCTGTAATGAATTATATATCTCAAACGTGTTTCAAGTCTCTACAACTTGATTTTTATGTCGTACTGGAATGAACTGAAACCAATGGCAGGATGGAAGGTAGGAAAAACAATTCTAATATTTACTACTCCAATAGCATGTTTTGGAAAATGGTTGGAAGTAATGTAACATGTATGCAGGTTGCATATATTGGGCTCAAACCTGCAAAATTATTGGTATGGTCCTTTAAGTTCCTGGTTAAACAGTGATTTATTGATTAGCTCCAGCTCATAAATCTGGCTGCTTTGCTTCATTTGAGTGGTTGAATAATTGATTGATTGATCTGATAACGGGGCAGGCTGACCTCAGTCATCCAATATCATTAATATCAGGTGTGGTCATATAAGTACAGGTTTCAACACATACACACACACACACACGGACACACACGGACATACAAACTCAGAAATGATAAATATGTCACACAGTAAAGTATAAACTTTATTGAAGCTCCAACTGGTTTACAATCATCTTCTCTGAGAGATCTTCTCTAAATCTCACAAAGCAGAAAAGCAGAAAGTCTGCTGGTGTTTCTGAACCTCATTCAGACATCACACATCTTTATCAACACAGATAAAAGTCTCACAGCAGGCCTGACACACACACCACAACACTCTGACACTATGCACACTGCCACCACACACACCAACACTCTAACACTCTGACACCACAACACTGACACTCTGACACCACACACTGTTGGCTGTTTCTTTGTGGACACCACACTGACCAAACCAACAACCAAATCACTTGGGAACATATTCCCTTTGATGAAGGTGTGGACGCAGCGATGAAGGTGTGGACGCAGCCATGATGAAGGTGTGGTTGCAGCGATGATGAAGGTGTGGACACAGCGATGAAGCAAGAAGTGCAGCCTGCTGAGTCGCAGTAGGAAATGAACAGATGAATGAACTCTGACAGCACGATGCATAACGTGTGGAAAACGAGTTCTGAGGCATAGAATCTGATTTCTTTTTCCTCAGAGTGTGCTGATGGAATTCAGATTTTTTTTAGTCAGAACTGTGGATTTCATCTGAGAATTCTTTGAATGTCACACAGCCTTCATCTACACCAAACAGCAGCTCCAAGAAAGGAAAAGGAACCAATAAATAAAACCAAATAAATACAAACGTGTTTCCTTAAATCAATACATTCAGCAGTCAGCTAACCTGTAACCCAAACTCTCAGCATCACACAAGCACGTTTCATACCAACACACCTCACACGGCAGGTGTTGTCAGCAGGTAATCCTCATAAGTCATTTATGAACTTTGACCTTAAAGCAAAACTGACTGTTATTCATTAACAGTCCTAATACAGAAACACAAAAGTAAACACAGCATGTGTTTAACATTTTCATGCACAACATGTGCATGAAAATGTTAATGAAATAAAAGCTATGAGGCATTAATAACCTAAAACAAAGTTCTTAAAGGAGTATAACGGTAATTATGCATGTTTAAGACCGATACACATTATGTTACTGACAACTGTTTTGCAAAACCTGTCAAATCTCCTAATCTTTCTAAATCAAATGTTCAGGTGATTCACCTTAAAATTCCATGTTTCACCTGCTGACGCTTACAGGTAGCAGGATAGCAGAAGACATGGTCATTTTATTTCTCAGTAAAAGCCGTCTTCTCCTGGGACTATATTTCCTGGCGGAGACATACATTNGGTCATTTTATTTCTCAGTAAAAGCCGTCTTCTCCTGGGACTATATTTCCTGGCGGAGACATACATTTTCTTCCGTGTAGCTCCATGCTGGATCAGTTAAATAAAGTAAATTTTAACACGTGTTGTTCTCTGTGATGGACTGGCTCAGCGTGTTTCAGGTCTCTCCAAGTTGATTTTTACGTCATACTGGAATGAACTGAAACTAATGGCAGTCTGGAAGGTAGGAAAAACAATTCTAATATTTACTGCTCNCTGGAATGAACTGAAACTAATGGCAGTCTGGAAGGTAGGAAAAACAATTCTAATATTTACTGCTCCTGTACTGTTTTGGAAAATGGTTGGCAGTAACGTAACGTGTATGACATGACATGAAAAATCACCGGTATGGTCTTTTAACAGTTCATCTGCTGACCTCCACAGATTTCATCAAACCTCAGTTGGAGCTTCTGCATCGTCAGGAGCTCTATACTAAGAAAGCAAACATTTCCTGTTAAAAACCTCAAACTCCTTGATGTCACGCTGAATCAAATGTCTGCACAGAGACATGAAAGATACATCACCATACAGACCTTGATGCCCAGATCTCTTTTTTTTTTTTTTTTTTTNTTTTTTTTTTTTTTTTTTGCCTACTTCTTGTTTTTGGACAGCATACTTAATACCTGCAGGGCTTTAACCAGACATTGTACCACGAAGCGAGATTAGTGTGTTAGTGAAGTATGTTGAGCCTAAAGCCAGGGTTTTCAGTACCACGAAGGTGGCTCTTTTAACCTGGCTGGATCACCATGGCAACTCATGCTGCAGACATAACCTGGTCAGACCAGGTTTTGTTCAGAGTTTCGGCTTGAAATTGACGATAAAATGCGTCACCCTTTGCAAACTTGTCGAGCCATGTGTTAGGAATGTTACCGAACGGAGTCGTGACTTAAAGTAGCACAAACTGTATGCATCACGTTATGTTTACATACATATACATCACCACATATTATATGTTTGTGGTGTTCCTGACCATTCGCCCATACTCACTATAAAAGAAGCCATAAAATCGCAGGTAACATACATTAATAGTTCACTATATTATGAATCATTATGACATTTACATTAATAATACCAAATATTATATTATGAATCAGTATGATGTTTACATTACTAGTACAGAATACTATATTATGAATCAGTATGACCTTTACATTAATAGTATACTGCATCATGAATCAGTTTATCAATTTACATTAATAGTATACAGCTAATAGAATGCTGTTTAAAACTTTGATTAGTCGACAAACTAATAAAATTAATTTCATTTTGATTTGATAAAAACTAGTGATTGTTATGTGTCCTACATGGACAGTGTCAGACCTAAATGCAGTTTGGTATAATATTTAAATCTGCTGCATGAAGTTTAAAGTGTCAGAGCTGTAGAATGTGCAGCATCACGTTAGGAATAAACGGTGCATTGAGATGCATTGAGTGGTAAATTTCATAAAACTTACACATAAACTATCAGCAACTTTCTGCAGCATTCCTCTCTAGCCTTATTTGCAGCAATGTGTTGCTTTTAGCAGTTATGATGTGTTTGAAATCTTCATAACGCTGCATGATAACTTTGCTCCTCCTGACTGAAATAAACAGCTCTGATTGGTCCATTTTGTCCGTAGCAGAGGTAAATGAGGCTGACACACCCCCTTTATGGGAACGTGCACAGAGCTTGATGAGGAAAGCCTGGGTTGACAAAGACGGTTGATAACCAGCGTCGTGGTACCTGTTATCTCTGACTGGAGCTTTAGGCTTTGTGGAGCAGCTAAGGCAAAGAAACCCTGGATCTGATGAACGGGCTTCGTGGTACGGCCTTCTGGAGCACCCTGGATGCAGAAACAGGTTTGAGCATGATCACAACTCAACACAGATGCAAACAAAACGCTACAATGGAGGAAAATGAGACAGAAATATTTCTACAAGCTGCTTTTTTCTGAAACGTCTTTAAAGAAGAAGGATTAGAGCAACGTGTCGCAGCAACGATCGCTGCTACACAGGAAGTCTGGATGCAAGCGAGGACTCATGATTGGTGGATCACATGATTTAAACTTTGGCAATGATCAGTTTTGATCAGAAACTTTCTGATAAAAACAGAAACATTCAATATGTTATGCGAGCATTTGTCACCAAAACTCTCCCATCAGGATATGTGCTTTCTTTGGTCGATCATTCCTAAACACACGTCAGCATGTCACATGTAGTATGTCCTCCATTTCTGCTGGTGGAGATGTTGATACTGATGTTGATCATCATTCATGGATAAATTAGAAGAATGCCATATTTTATCATGCGTGAGTCGAAATGAGAGGAAATTCTGATCTGTGTATTAGATCACAGTCACATTATATCAGATTTATTTTCAAACTAAACAGATCAGAAAAAATCTGATTCCATTTCCATCTTCACAACACGTATGTGACACGTGCCGTGAGGCAAAATTTACACGCATACAAGACCTGGATCAGGTCTTGTATGCGTGTAAATGTAGATCAGAGCATGTTTGTGAATTCAGTTTGCAGGTCAGATTCATGTATGTGCTGGGCTGACATGAATCAGTGAATCTGTGCGTTCACTTGTCCTCAGGAGACGTTTTGGCATTAACGTCACATATCAAACACGTATGTTTGAACCGCCATGCTAAAGTCTCACTGGTGGAGATCAGTGGCTTCATTTAGCAGGAATTCATGTGGATTCCAATGGAGATCTACTTCTATAACATTAAAGGAGCATACCAGTGATTTTGTGTGTTTGAGCACAATAAATGCATACTCACATATACAGTATGTTACATTATTGACAACCAATTTCCCAAACATAAAACTGTATTTTAGTTTTCCTGTTATTTTTTTTTTTCAAATCCCCTAATTTTTCAAAATCAAATGATCAGGTGACACACAGCTTAAAATTCAGTGTTTCACCTGTTAACACTTATGTAGAAGGGGCGTTCATTTTAATGTCCTGGTAAAAGCCGTCTTCTCCTGGGACTATATTTCCCGGTGGAGATATACAGTGGGGTCCAAAAGTCTGAGACCACGGTGAAAATACTTCTATTTTGCATTCTGTTTGCATTTAATACAAGGCTTTTCGATACAAATGATAATATCATCTTAACAATTAGAGTGAAAAGCTGAATGTTTGAAAAATGTCCATGAATATCAGCATATCATAGAATTTGGTATGGTCCTTTAACAGTTCATCCGCTGACCTCCGCAGGGTTCATCAAACAGTTTGATTCTTTTAAAATGTATTCAAACGACCACAGAACCTTCTGGATTCTCTGCTGCAGAGATCCTCCTCACACACTCCACCTCTGCAGCTTGCAAGCAGGTGTGTGTGTGTGTGTGNTGCTGCAGAGATCCTCCTCACACACTCCACCTCTGCAGCTTGCAAGCAGGTGTGTGTGTGTGTGTGTGTCTGGTGTGTGTATGTGTGCGTGCGTGCGTGTGCTGGTTTGATCGCCTGGCTCCTCCTCCTCCTCCTGCACAACTCACTCATTGGTTGCCTGACAAACTCCTGGCCATGACAGAGAAGGAGGGGTTGCTGGTGAAAATGTGTTTGGATCAGACAGATCACGCAGCAGAAGAGCTTTAAAAGTTTTTAAGGATGTTCTGACATGATTTTAATCTCTTTAAAATGGATCACCAATGAAATCTGCTTAAGTTGAAGCATGAAGCCAAGCAGACAGAAGCGCCCCCTCTTGGTCAGTGAGGAAACTACAAACTTTACAGCCACATTAATACTGCATTCTATTGTACTTGGAACTCAGAAAGTTCCAAGTCAATTCTCCAGAGTTCTGATCTAATTGCGTTCCAGAGCTTCTGCTGGGACAAAGATGGATGTCCACAGCAAGTTCATGTTAGCATGTCAAGTCTGTGAATGTTACAAACAGCTACAGAAGATTTACATGAATTATTTCTGGGCAATAACGAGAAACGACATGTAAGGAAAGTCAACTGTCTTGTTCACCGTTGCTCAAAGTTTTAGTGGCTGTGCAACATGTGAGAAACAACAGAAAAAACTGGAAAACTACAAAATGATGCAGGTAAAACTGTTACCATAAATCTGTGCGCCGCCATGTTGCTATGGTGTCAGGCGTGTTCATGTCTCATAAGTCCGGCGAGGTGGAGCTCGCCGAGTTTCCAACTGTTAATTCTGACTTGAATGAGCGTTCCATTGAGGTCGAGTTTTCCCGAGTTCCGAGTACAATGGACAGGAGCCTACAGGAGCTGAGTGACACCCAAGAGAGTTTCAGTGCAAAGATTTTGTTGCGTACACTTTTCACTTAAAGGACCAAACCAGTGATTTTGCATTTTTCAGCCGATTAAGTCAGTAACGTATCGTTATGCGTTACTGACAACCATTTTCCAAGTCCCTAATCTTTCTTAATCAAATGTTCAGGTGATACATGCACCTTAAAATTCAATGTTTTGCCTGTTAACATGTACATCCTAATGTCAGTTAATTTCTCAGTAAAAGCTGTCGTCTCCTGGGACTATATTCCCTGGTGGAGACATACATTTTTTTCCAGGTAGCTCCATGTTGGATCAGCTAACAAAGTTATTTTGACAAAAAATGTAGCAGACATAGTTTCTGCTGTGATGTTATTTATCTCAGCACATTGCAAGTCTCTAAAACTTGATTTTTATAATGTACTAAAATGAACTGAAAACAATGATAGTCTGGAAGGTAGGAAAACATTTCTAATATTTACCACTCCAGTAGTATATTTTGGGAAAATGACTGTCAGTAATGTAATGTGTATATGGGTTGTGTATATTGGGATCAAGCATGTAAATCCACCGATATGGTCCTTTAAAATAAATAAACACCATAGTATAAAAATATCATTCATTAAAACAAAACTAATACACTGGCCCACGTTAGCTGCTTCTGTTAGCTAACAAACGTCTGACGGAGCCTTCTTCTTTGCACGTCCTGTCAACCGAACACCAACAAGCCCAGAACGTTTGGGCACTAAAAATATGACAGCAAACGCTCAAATCTTCATCATATAATTAAACAGATGACTGAAGTTATGGGATGGAGCACGTCAATCCAACCTCTTCCTCCTCAACACAGGACCTCCACTGCAGGGAGATGGAGGAGAAGAGAGGAGCAGGTAGAGGAGTCTCAGACCAGCCCGGAGTCCTTGGCCATCTTATAGAAGGCTCCTCTCTGAGCGATGAGGCTGGACGGAGAGTCAAACTCTACCATCTGTCCTCTGTCCAACACCAGGACCCTGCAAGGACACAACACATATCACATTCTGCTCAGAAGTACGAAGTCCGATGCTGATGCTGCTACCAGCACTGCTACCATACAGGTAGCTGTGTTACCTTACAGGTAGCACTTCTTACCTGTACATGTAGCACTATTACTTTACATGTGGATATGCTAATCTATATGAAGCGCTGCTGCTTTAAGTAAAGCACTACTACCTTAAGTGAAGCGCTACCACCTTATGTGTAGTGCTTCTATCTTACATGTTACTTGATGTACTGTTACTTGGCATAGTCTGTGTTACCTGGTGTAGTCGGGTTACCTGGTATAATCTGTGTTACCTGGTGTAGTTGGTGTTACCTGGCGTGGGCGTTATTACCTGGTGTAGTCTGTGTTACCTGGTGTAGTCGTTATTACCTGGTATAATCTGTGTTACCTGGTGTAGTTGTGTTACTTGGTGTAGTCATTATTAGCTGGTGTAGTCTGTGTAACTTGGTGTAGTTGGTGTTACATGGTCAATATTACCTGGTATAATCTGTGTTACCTGGTATAATCTGTTACCTGGTGTAGTTGTGTTACGTGGTGTAGTCATTATTAGCTGGGGTAGTCTGTGTAACTTGGTGTAGTTGGTGTTACCTGGTCAATATTACCTGGTATAATCTGTGTTACCTGGTATAATCTGTTACCTGGTGTAGTCGGTGTGTTACCTGGTATAATCTGTGTTACCTGGTGTAGTTGTGTTACTTGGTGTAGTCGTTATTAACTGGTGTAGTCTGTGTAACTTGGTGTAGTTGGTGTTACCTGGTCATTATTACCTGGTATAATCTGTGTTACCTGGTATAATCTGTTACCTGGTGTAGTCGGTGTGTTACCTGGTGTAGTCTGTGTTACCTAGTATAATCTGTTACCTGGTGTAGTCGGTGTTACTTGGTCATTATTACCTGGTATAATATGTGTTACCTGGTATAATCTGTTACCTGGTGTAGTCAGTGTGTTACCTGGTGTAGTCTGTGTTACCTAGTATAATCTGTTACCTGGTGTAGTCGGTGTTACTTGGTCATTATTACCTGGTACAATCTGTGTTACCTGGTCATTATTACCTGGTATAATCTGTGTTACCTGGTGTAGTCGGTGTTACCTGGTATAATCTGTTACCTGGTGTAGTCCATGATGGTGTTGAGGCGATGAGCGATGGTGAGGACGGTGCAGTCCTCAAACTGAGTCCTGATGGTGGACTGGATGAGGTTGTCTGTCTCCAGGTCTACAGCAGCCGTGGCTTCATCCAGGACCAGGATCTTGGTCTTCCTCAGCAGAGCTCGAGCCAGGCACAGCAGCTGCCGCTGACCCACACTAACACAGAACCAAAACACTGTCACACGTGAGTTTTTCTCAATCACTGCTCCGTGTTTTTCAACGGACATGTTCATCATGGTAACGAGTCCCTTACAGAACCATGATGACCGCTGATGCTCGGTTTAACAGAAACTTCATACATACATACATACCGTACATACATACTCGACTATAAGCCGACCCCCTGATTTTGACCTGCTGATTCTGTATTTTTCTTTTTAAGACAAAAAATGCAACCAGAACAAAAACTGCTGTTATGTCTCAGTAAAAAAAAAAAAAAAATCTGAGCATAACTACATTTTGTACAAAGTTTCACTGATGACATCTGTTTTCTACTTGGTCTGCAGACATAAATGAGGTGTGTGAAAACCTCACGTGAGCTTTATGCTGCTTTTTTCTATGTGCCGTGAATGAAAAATTAAAAGCCTACACAAAAAAATCTGGATTTTTAAGAAGGAGGACAAGAACTCCAGAGGGTTTGGGTGGTTGGGAGATGGATTATGTACATTTTTTAATCTGCATCATGAATGGCCACAGTATCAAAGATGCAATATGCATTTACTGTTCCTTTGGTTTGTTGACATGTAGACATGTAGAAACAGTTGTTATAATAAAACTACCTGCATCAGAGGCGTCCAATGAATGAGAACACCTGCCAGCCAATCAGAAGCTCTATGAGCTTAGTTTACCTGAGGTTCTCTCCTCCTTCACTGCACTCATGGCTGAGTTTATCTGGCAGGCCGGATACAAAGTTCTTCAGATGGGACAGTTCCAGAGCATTCCATACTTCCTCATCAGAGTAGCTGTCAAAGGGATCCAAGTTCATCCTCAGAGAGCCAGAAAACAGCACGGGGTCCTGAGAGGGGAGGGGACATCACATCATGAGACCACAGCTGCATCTGCTGAATCCCAGGGACATTTCCTCTCCTCCATTCCTACCGGAAGTGTGAGGAGGAGGAGGATGGAGCAGCAGGAGGAGGACACCAGAGGCATGAGAATTGAGACAGTTATGTTTCCTCCATCACCATCATAGGAGGCACTGATGGATGATGAAGTGTCCAATCACAGCTTTTACTCTTTCTGCAACGCTGATCACATCTTTATCTTTATATCAATTGATATAACGATAAAGGTGTGAATCACTCTTAAATAGATTTTCCCATTTATAATATTGCTTATTAAAAGTAGATATTATATTTGCTATATAACCTCGAGAAATATGCTATTATCTGTGCTTACCTTTGACCTGTTAAAATCTGTTATTGCTTATGATATTGATTTTTTTTATTAAGATGATCATAATTCCATCAGACATTCTAGAATGCTTTACAGTGAAGTTTAATCTGGTTTAATGAGCTAAAATGAATGTTGCCTTATTTGAAAAGTTGATTATTAACTTATAAGTATGTTATTTTTCTTCAATAATAAGATTGTTTTAAATATATATATATATATATATATATATAATTGTTATTTTAAGGTTGAATAATTATTTATATATANAATATATATATATATATATATATATATAATTGTTATTTTAAGGTTGAATAATTATTTATATATAATTGTTCCCATTTCATATATGTGTGTGTTTTTGTGTTGGATTATTTTGTGTAACAGTATTGTTTCAAATTTTCAGTCGCCCTTTAATCGCCACATTCATCTGAGATGGCATGATGAATTATATAGTAACCCTTTGTGTGACTCTTACAGATTGTTTAAAGTTCATTTTGGTTTTGAGAGTTGTCTTATTGTGTTGAGTCCAGTTGAAAGAATTTATGTCTAAATATCGGGGTGGGAGTCATAATTTACCTGTCGGAGTGTAGATATGCAAGTGAAAATACACTCAAACCATGTATTTTGTGTTTGACAGGTGACAGAGGAAATGTGCTTATTTGTTGTTTTTTGTTAATGAAGAAAGAAACAAATTGATTAAAAGATACTTTAGAGTTAACCCCACTATTTAGAAATTTAAGAAGTTGATGGGCACAAGAAAGTAAAGAAATAAGAAAATAAAATCTGTGCAGAAATATTCAGGAAATTTCCTCCCAGCTGTGATTCTGCTGAAGTCACTAATAAATGTTTGTGTTGATAAATGATGTAACAGATTTCTGTGTTATAATGAAGGACGGTGGTTTGCTGAAACAATCTCAGACTGTGAGTTTAATAAATCAGCAGACATGTTTATATTTGTTCACATAAAAATCCACATCTGACAGGCAGGATTTCACCTGAATTTGTCTTTGCTGATAAGTGTTGATGGGCGGGGTTAGGGGACGTGGCCATGGCAACATCACACAGAAGTGTAAAAAAGACTTCCTGAAATGAAACATGCATGTATCCTCCACAGGAGGAGACGTGGAAGAGAAAACAAAGCCCCTCCACTCGTTTCCTCCAGGTTTGAGACAGGGAGAAGAGGAGAGGACAGGAGAATAGGATGGAGGAGAGGAGAGGAGGATGAGGGGAGGTCAGGAGGAGAAGAGGATGGAAGAGAGGAGGATGAAGGGAGGCCAGGCAGCTTTGACTGGACTCAGTTGTTCTAACAATAGTACAGCAGGCTGCTCAGATGAGTAGATCTAGACATTTCAGCATCATGTTCAACATTGTGTTCAGCATCGTGTTCAGCTCAAAGAGGCTAAAGCTAAACCAGAGCCTGGAGGTCTGAGTTTCCTACAGGACATAAAGAGTGTTATGTGACACTGTGTGACACTGAAGAGCCTCTGGATGTGCAAACCTTTGTTAACTCCTGAAACAGCTTGTGGTGCTTTAGCGTATCACAGGTTGACGGAAACGTGGCGAGATGTTTCCAGTCCATTTAAAGCCTGAGCAGATCCCTGATCCCGTCTACACGCTCGTTTGCGTCTTTACTGACCTGTGGAATGATTGTGATTCTGGAGCGAAGTTCGTGGAGGCCCAGCTGAGCGATGTCCACCCCGTCGATGAAGATGTGGCCCTTAGCCGCCTCGATGATCCGGAAAAGCCCGAGTGTTAGAGATGACTTCCCTGCTCCGGTACGTCCCACGATACCCACCTAACATTCCAGAACATGGGCATACACGTTGATATATCTGCACACACACACACACATATATATATATATATATATCTATAGACACACACGCACACACACGCACAGGCAATCATATACACAATCAAATCCCCAATCATTAGTGATCTTTGTTGTTTTTTTCTAAATAAATGGTTTGTAAATTTTAAATCTTGATCTTGATGATTGTGGTTAAATCTTGATAAAATCTCAGTAATCAGTGATAAATCAGCACACTGTCTGGGGTTCTACTGGGTTCTGGGTTCCTCGGCAGCGTGCAGACCTTTTCTCCTCCCATAATGCTGATGCTGATGTCGTGGATGGCGAGCTCCAGATCCTGCCGGTAGCAAAGGCCGAAGCCTCTGATGTCAATGCAGCCGTCAGTGGGCCACCCTGACGGGATGCTGGATGACTTGCGTCTCCACTCAGCCTGGTGGACAGAAGATCAACAGGCACATCAGCTCACCAAGTCAGACCTCTGACTCTCTCACCTGCTCAGGTGATGTCGCATGCACACACTGTAGATGTTTCAGGAAGTTTGGAATATCAACAGAAACCTCAGGGAGTTTTACAGATATAATATTGAATGTAAAAACAGACTTACTAAAGCTGTCAAAATGACTTGACCTTCCACGTCGTGAAACATGTCGTTCGTACCTCTTTTTCTGTGTCGCTGTACTCTTTCACTTTCTCTACAGCCACGATGTTGGTCTCCACATCAGAGGACATCCTCACCAGCCACGTCAGAGAGGTGGTCAGCTGAGCCAAAACAGCAAGCCATCACTGTCTGCATCATCCTTCACACTGTGATCACTCACCAGCACACCTTCTCTCTTCATATCTGCAGTGATTTCTCTCTAATACCTAATATCGTCCATTAACAGAACATCAGAACAAAGCAAACGTTTTGTTCAGGATGACTGGAATATCTTATTGGAATATCTCATGTACCACTTACGGTGAGAACCTGTGAGGTTTGTAGGAGGAGGGGCTAAAAAGGGTGAATATGGGCGTGGCCTCTACTAACAGACTTCAATTCAGGAAAAAAAATCTTCCTTCTATGCCCAAGGTCGCATTACGATCGTCTGACCTGGCCAGTACGACTTGCTGGGAGATCTCGTTGATAGGCAGCTGTGTTTATACCAGGGGTGGCGAACTGCTGAGATTCTTTTTTGTCTTTTTCCCCCTTTTTTTCCTTTTCTTTTTTCTTGTTTGCATGTATTGTGTATATTTGTTGTGATTTGTAGTACATTTATCTTTGTGTAAAAAGTGCCCACCCACGAAATATTTTTCGCTCTGCTGAAGCACTTTATAAACGATGACATCATCAGCACCAAAAACCAAACTCATTATTTAACCGATGATTTTATCACCATATCTCACTGAAATCAGTCAAATCGGCAAACATGACTGTGGCTGCTTAGTGAATGTTACGCACAATAATTGTGTACAACTAATCTACACAATAATCAGAGGACTTCCATCTGAGTCTGTGTGTGTGAGTGTGTGTGTGTGTGTGTGTGTTTACCTGCAGGGCGTAGGAGATGGAGAGTCCCATGATTCCTGGACTGAGACTCTCTCTGGCGACTACAGCAAACAAAGCAGCAAATACGACAACACAGTTTCCTACAAACTCCAGCCGCACCGCCAGCCACCTACACACACACACACACACGCACGCACGCACACACACACAGGAAGCGATAAAAAAAAAAACTCATAATTTGCATGATTTGATGGTACTGGGTGTGGCTGAAGAGGAAGGATGTTTGGCTGAGGTGTGTGTGGTTGGCGTGCTCTGACCGGTTGGCTACGATGCCTGGGTAATACGCCTTCTGGTTGTGGTCCACTCGCTGGTCGCTCTCGGAGATGAAGCGCTCTTGTTCGCCGAAGGCTCGGATGACGGAGGTNCACTCGCTGGTCGCTCTCGGAGATGAAGCGCTCTTGTTCGCCGAAGGCTCGGATGACGGAGGTGCCCAGCAGAGTTTCGTTGAAGTGGGTGTAGATGGGCGATCGGCTGACCGACTCCAGACGCTTCAGCTGGCGAGAAGACGCCACGTAGAACCTCTGCGGACAGGAAGTGTGTTAACATTAGGACCGCTCAGTTTCGTTCATCAGGATTCTCTGCTGTCAGGAGATCATGTGAGGAGTAAACGTTTGCTTTGGTGACATTTGTTTGTTTCAGTTCATTTAATAAGACACTGGAGAAAGCTGCTGTTCTGCTTCTCACGCTGACCATTAATGAAGAGGAGGAATCGGCGTTTCTTTCATTGCTGCAAGACGAAAATGCTGTTCACTTCTGTTTTTCTGTCTTTGTCTCTCTCTCTCTCTCTCTCTCTTTCTTTCCTCCATATCTACTTCCTCTTCCTGTACACCTCTTCTCTTGAACAATCGTCGATGAAGGCTCATTTACGTCACACGAACGCCGTCCGTGCTGGTGATGCGAGTGACCCTCAAAAACGCCTGATACGTCCGGCTGTTTGGCCGCAGTTCCTTTCTGCACGCCCACTTTACATCCACATCAGTGGAAAGCATACAGCCTGAGATGCTGATATGTCAGACTGAAGGAGATCACACTGATTGTGTCAGATTGAGATTAATACCTGATGAATCGTGGCATTATGACAACAGGAAGTGAACTACGGGGCTGCTCTCTCTGTTCTTCTCAGTACATGTACAGACTGTACCATAATTAAGGCAATACATCCATTTTTTTTCAGATATCATGTAAACATATTAGACTGAAATAGCATAAAGCAGCAGTTTTACTCTGATTAACAGATTATAGATTTAAATGGATTCATTGTTTTTGTGTCAACATTATAATCAAAGTAAAACTCAACACGTTTCATCACCTGCTGATCTGTCGTCTACACAACTCATGTATGTACGTATGTATGTATGATATACTGTATACAAGTATGCATGTAAGTATGTATGTATGTATGTAGCATGTACGTACTGTATGTATGCATGCATGCACGCTATGCATGTAAGTATATATGCATGCATGCATGCA
Source organism: Lucifuga dentata (assembly GCA_014773175.1). Taxonomy (NCBI): domain Eukaryota; kingdom Metazoa; phylum Chordata; class Actinopteri; order Ophidiiformes; family Bythitidae; genus Lucifuga; species Lucifuga dentata. Next base: position 35,464 of record VXCM01003259.1, read on the forward strand.
CCTATGTATGTACGTATGTACGTACGTATGTATGTACATATGTATGTACATATGTATATACTGTGTGTATATGCAAATATGTACTTTTTGTATGTAGGTATGTATGTATGTACATGTACTGTATGTATGTACAGTATGGCTACTGCAGAAACTTTAAATTCCTTCCAGTATATGTCTTAATTGCATTATTACCTTAATTGTAGTACAGACAAAGAAGAAGAAAAAAGCCTAGTGACTGTAAATATATTGAATCTCTCTCTCTCTCTCTCTCTCACACACACACACACACACACACACACACACACACACACACTTTATATTGATGAGAGAGTTGACATGATTAAAAATAACTTAAAACATCAGCTGTGCTGCTATTGGTTGTTTTCTAGTTGTGGGTCGCAGCAGAAGTCACAGCGTCAGATTTTCAGGTTCTTTAGTCAAAAGAGCGCTAATGTTAATGCTAATGCTAACGTTAATGGTAATGCTAACGTTAATGCTAACACTGTTGGATTTCTTCACATTTCTCTCACAATCATTATCTTTTGTGTGGCAGCAGCTGCTGGACAGGAAGTGATCTGCTGAGATAAAACAAGCGTGACAGTTCAAACAGGAAGTTTCCTTGTGAAACTTCCCACTAACCTGCACAAAGAAGTAGATGAGGCCGAGAAATGGGATGATGATGGCCACCAGCGGCGTGGCGACCAGGATGATGACGCACGCGCCCACCACATTAAACATGGAGCCCATGAACATCTTGATGATGCTGGGGATCACGGTGTCAATGGTGTCGATCTCCTTGGCAAAGCGGTTGACCAGGTTTCCGCTGGGCGTTCGCTCGAAGAAGGACATGGGTGAACGCAAGACATCGTGCAGCATGGATTGGTGGAGGTAACGCGAGGCCAGGATGCCGCCGATGGACACGGAGAGGGAGTNAGCATGGATTGGTGGAGGTAACGCGAGGCCAGGATGCCGCCGATGGACACGGAGAGGGAGTATCCAAACACCGCCACGCCTGTAAGATTCAGAGACATGAGTCTTCATCAGGACCAACAAATCTCTGTTTTCATGATGTAACAACACGTTTCTCAAAATGTCGACCTTTTATGAAAATATTATTGTCATAATAGGGAGACTTTTTTTGTCAAAATATTATGCCTTTATTCCTGAAATCTCAAAGTTTTTTCTCAAAAGTGGTCCTAACACACACACACACACACACACACACACACACAGTGGACTTCTCACTGTTTGATTCCAAAAAGTTTCACTTAAAATTCTTAAGGATGAAAAAGTGTGAGATGCAGTTTCAAGCGTGAGTAATTTTACTTTGATCACATTTATTCATGGATGACATATGTAACCTTTTCACGTGTTTCATGCGCCCTCCCCACCCCCCCCNCCCCGAGTCTCATCAGCCTATCGGGCTGCGTCCCGTTAACCACGGGGTCGTCCGTCCACAAGCTGAGCCAGTAGTTGGAGAAGAGGGAGACCAAGTGATGAGCGAGGAAGAGGAGCAGACTGATGAAGGACAAAACAACGCCGATGGCTTTGATGTATTCACAGAACACGGACAGCTTCACCTGGAGGACATGAGAGGAGCAGTCACACTCTGAACATCACTGTCTCTGTGTGTGTGTGTGTGTCTGTGTGTGTGCGTGCATTTTCATTCCATATATTCAGACTTCCATTCCATATTCTCACTTTGAATACTTGATTTATTTCCTGAATGCTATTTTACACACACACACACACACACACACACACACACACACACACACACACACAGAGTATATAGATATAGAGATACAGACAGGTTAAAGGAAAAAAAAGGAAATCATAATGACTGATGTGCTTCTGGATTTATTCACATAAACATTTAAATGGACGCTGGCCTTAGTGACTTTGGTCATTTCTAGACTCACGGTGGCAGAAGAATTTTTCTATTCTGGTTCTTCAGTTTCTCACCTTCAGGTTTCTGATTTCACAACATGACAAACTGAAAGGACACGTGAAACACACGTGTTTGTCTAAGCATTGGACACGTGTGACTCTACGTACGCGTCCCGTGTTGGCCTTGTCGGCCTCCGTTAGCTTGCCAGCCTCAGCATTCTTGCTCTTGTTGCCTGGGTCGTTAGCCTTCATTTCTCCGGGACGTTTGACACTCTGACTGCTGTAAGCATTAAAATAATTACAGTAAACATACTAGGAAAACAAAATGTCTGATAAATATAAGGACAGATATTTTTCTTATAGAATCTACATGATTTATATGAGTGACATTCCTGCTTTTCAGAACCTGAGGGATTTAGATCAGGTCAACACGTATGACGTTCAGCTTGCAGATGGTGGAAATGTGCTTGAGACAGGTGATTTGTATTATGATGTCACAGCAAACAGGAAGTGTTTTCTTTGTTAGAAACACCTACAGCTTAGAGTTTCTGTCCGACAGACTTCAACATAAAAAACCATCAGCAGAGAGAGAGAGAGAGAGAGAGAGAGAGAGAGAGAGAGAGAGAGAGAGATGAAAGTGACAGAAAATCTCCCTTATTTTTTTGTTTTATTTAAAGGACCATACCACCCATTTTGCATGTTTGATCCTAATATATTCAATATTAAACATGTTACATTACTGACAATCATTTCCCAAAGGATAAAACTGTATTTCAGCTTTCCTGATATTTTGCAAAATCTCTTAATCTTTCAAAATCAAATATTCAAGTGATACACCCACCTTAAAAATCCATGTTTCTCCTGCTAATAGTTACACAGCCTTATGAAGTCACGGTCCTTTAAATTTTTCCATAAACACAGGTCTTCTTTTGGGACTATATTCCCCGGTGGAGGCATACATTCACTCCACACTTTTTATTGCGCTTAAACACTAAAATTATGTAACTTCTAAAATACTCTGAATACACATGTTGTTGGTGATGATGGATTACCTATCCCAAGAACGTTTCAAGTATCAACAAGTTGATTTTAATAGCAGAATGAACTGAAACCAATGGAGGTCTGGAAGGTAGGAAAAACATTTTTAATTCACTGTTCCAGTAGTATGCTTTGGAAATGATTGTCAGTAACGTAACACGTATGAAAATTAAATATATTAGGCTCAAACGTGCAAAATGAGTGGTATGGTCCTTTAATTATCACTTGTGGTGTCATGATAGCGAGATTCATAACTTTGACATAAGATAAATGATATATCTCCTAAATTATTCAGTACTATTCACTAAAGTGCAATTCAATGGTGATCTGAGACAATTTCATTCAGCTAATTCATCTTAAATTTGATATGATTTGATTTTGAGGTATGGTCCTTTAATGTGTGACACTTTGACCGTGAGAATGACATTTTATTGGCCCCCGTCCTCATCAAAGTTGCCCATCCCTGGTTTCAAGATCAGACTGAAGATCTCTGGCTGTTCATGTAGCTGATTTGTTACAAAATCTGCCTCGTTTTAGTATCAGAATAAAAAATGATGTGCACATATTATCTTGTTCTTGACATCCACATTTATAGGTTTGCAGAAGCCATCGCTCAGAAACACGCCAACGACACGAGATTTCCAAACGAGTGGGTTTCAAGTCTGTGGAAGTTCATCTTAAACTGTTAGGTACCAAACCAGTCTGAAGAAAACAAAATTTAAAACAACAAAACCAAGGACAGGAAACTAAGCTGGAGTAGAGCTTTGATGAGATGTTTTCTGTGTGTGCGACGAGTCAGACTAGTTGATTTTGTAAATCAATGAATAATAATAAAGAAGTGAAAGAGACTGAAACTGACCTGGTGCGAGCTGCCGCGCCGCCATTTTCTGCTCCTCTAACTTCTCTCTTCGACACCGACTCCAAATCTGAGACAAACACAATCAGAACAGCAGCTCATCAAATTCTGTCACTGCTTCATCAGAAATCTCATCAAAGCCGGTGATATTTTCAGCTGCATAGCAGTCAAACACACCAACTTTCCCATTCTGAATAAAACATGTTATTAATGACTGGATAAAGGAGAAAATGGACTCTCGTACGGTAGAATAAAGCAGACTGCTTGAACACTGCAGCTTACTGTTTTTTGGAGAAAATCGGATGATAAAACTGAGACAGATGTAAAGTCACACCACGTTCAATCAACATGGAAGGCATTATTATTTGCACCTCTTTATCTACCGTAACAGATTTACAAGGTGAAACATGCTAATGGACTGGATGCTCATATAAAGATCACGGTAGGCTTCAGTGCCACCATGTTTACATCTTTACAGAATGCTCCGAGTGGGATGTGAGGCAAAAAGTTGTGATCACAGAGGGGGTATGTGAGTGTGTGTGTGTGTGTGTATGTCTTTCTCTTGGTATGATTAAACATCTAAACTGGGGAAAAACGCACAAACTTTCACTTTAGGAGAGGGTTCATTAACAGGAATTCTGTGCTTCTGTGTGGTTTTTGTGATCTCTACTTGATTATTAACGGGGAAAATGAAGCATTCTTTCACTTTCAATTCTATCAGGAAGTGCAGACACAGTCACAGAATCAGAAAAGAGAGCAGAGAGATCTGACTGATCAACGCCTTCTCACTCTGTCAGGCATGTTGGAGAAAACATAAACTGTAACTTAACACCATGATGAAGAGCTTGTTGCTGCCCTCTGCTGGTTTAAGTTTTCATCTCGCTACAGAATGTATGATGGAGTGTTTAGTACACTGTGACATCACTCTGGTGTGTTCAGCACACTGACATCACTCTGGTGTGTTCAGCACAGTGACATCACTCTGGTGTGTTTGTACACTGTGACATCACTCTGTTGTGTCTGTGACATCACTCTGTGCACTCATCCTCAAAGTTCGTATGGTGACTGTGTACACCTGTACACAGCCGTACACCTGTGTCTGAGTCAGTGTAAACCTACACCTGTGCTGGCTGCTACCATGACTGTGGCTTTAAACCCGATTTAGCAACTCAGACTTTCATCTCTTCACAAACACAAAAAGTGTTTCAGCTGGAAGCCGTTTTGGCCTCGGATGATGACGCATATCAGATGACCATGTCATAACAGATGTTGACATCACACCATATAATGACATCATACCAGATGACGATGATGTCACACAGACAATGATGTCACACCAGATGTTGGCATCACACCAGAAGTCATACCAGATGATGTCACAGATGATGATGATGATATCACACCAGATGATGATGTCACACACCAGATGATGAAGTCACATCAGAAGATGATGTCACGCTAGATGAGATCATACCAGATGATGACTTCACACTAGATGATGATGATGTCACACCAGATGATGCTTCACACCAGATGATAATGTCACACCAAATGTCACACCAGATAATAAAATCACACCAGATGATGACATCACACAGATTATGACATCATACCAGATATTGTTGCACCAGATGTCACAACAGATGTCATACCAGATGATGACATCACACCAGATGATGTCACACTAGATGATGACATCACACCAGAGGATGATGTCACACCAGCTATGGAGGATTTTGGGATTGTTGATAGATGTTGTGGAGTTGGAATGAGGTTATGGTTATAAATCTTTCAATGCCAGGCTCAGAATATGTCAATCAAGGTTTGTATAAGCTTCATTAAACCCTTTGAAAACCTCTGACATGTTAAATATGTGACTGTGTTGTGTGTGTACCCAGGTATGTCTTGGTAATGTTGTCATCACCGTGGTCAACAGCAGCGTAGGTGTGCAGGAAGTCAGCGAAGGCTCCCTCCCTCGCCATCAGCTCCACATAGGAGCCCATCTCTGTGATCTCTCCATCCACCATGACCAGGATCAGGTCAGCCTGAGGTAGGTAGCTCAGCCCATGAGTCACCAGCACACGAGTCTGCAAACACACACCACAAACATGTGTCTGACACAGTCAGTGTATGTACGTATGTGTTTAGATTAGATTAGATTAGATTAGATTAGATTAGGACGGACAGACAGACAGACAGACAGACAGACAGACAGACAGATTTTGTCACACACACTGCTCCTGTGGCTGGTGGGAGCTCAGGTCGTACCTTGTCCCTCAGCAGTCCCTGAGGACCTATTACTTTGTCGAAGATGTGTTTTCCAACGTGGGCGTCAACTGCGGACAGCGGGTCATCCAGCAGGTACACGGCGCGGTCGCAGTAGACGGCGCGGGCCAGGCTCACCCGCTGCTTCTGCCCACCAGACAGATTCACGCCCTTCAACCACAGCACAGACGCAGAAAAACAGCAGAAAAAGCTGAGTGCAGGAAACAACAGATGTGCTGCTACATAAGCTGGAGTGATGTCATTAGGGACAACAGAGTTTCCTAAAGCTGAGGCCTCACTACATGACTTTTCAGTCATGGCCAATTAATACCAGACATACTACATAACTGAATGGGAACAGATCCAGTCCGCTCAACGCACCACACATAAAGACAGCCATCGTACCATAGCAGATTGTTTAGCCCACCTGCAAATCCACAAACATCCTGTAGGTGGCAGTCATGTACCACATAAGTTTGCCAACCGTTATAAAACCCAAGTGAAGAAGAAGGAAGACAGGAGCACAACAAGAATAGATTATTACTTATTATTACTACTTAATTATTATTACTGTCTACACATTAAAACTACTATGTTAAACTTACATTGGTCATAGTATTTCTTGGGATTTTAAAAAGTCCAGCCTTTTCAGGATCCACTTATGAACCTGTTCAGGTTCTCCCCACTCCCACTTGGTTTTGGCTTAAGAAGCCGGCTGTATCTTACAATTTCAGAGAACTTTCCATTAAAACACAAAGCAAAGTTAGCCATTTAATAGCCAATAATCACATTATAAGATGCATTCTATCCGTCCATAATCACAGAAAGCTACCTAGTCACACTCAGCTGATGTTCCCAGTTGCTCCATGATACACGCCCAGGCTTTCTGCTTGTCGGTTCTGTCGTGGTAAGGAGCCGCATTTAAATTAAAAAGGCTCTCCTGATTTCTCCATATATCCACAAGATGCTCCTCCATGTCCCCAGACCAGCAGAATGCTAACATTCCTGATTTGCAAGACATGTTTTCACCTGCTACAAAAATGTTCCTGTTATTTAAAAAAACAAAACGCTGGTTTGGAGGACCTCCAGTCAGCTGCCAGCCAATTATTTTGAACATATCATGCCATCAGAGCAGGGTCAACTGATACCAATTAAACACCACATAAAAAGACTAATGACCGTTAGGACGTGCCTCAACTAACTTAATCGGTGCAACTCGACCTGACTGCTTAATCAGGCAGATTAATCCTGTAGTGTGGCCCCAGCTTTGATGTTGTGTTGAAATGTCAGAGTTTACACGACACAAGTTCTCTGTGAGAGTGACATCATTCCTTAAAGGACCATACTGGCAATTTTATAAGCTTAAATCCACTAAATTCTAACCACATACATGTTACGTTACTGACAACCTTTTTCTAAAACATAAAACCTTGTTTTAGTTTCCTTGTTTTTTTGCCAAATCCTTTTATCTTTCAAAATTAAATGTTCAGTGATACAAACACCTTAAAACTCAATGTTTCACCTGATAACAGCTAAGCCCAATTGTAGAAAGCACGGTTGTTTTAATTTCTCAGTAAAAGCAGTTTTCTTCCGGCACTATATTCCCTGGTGGAGACATACATTTTGTTTATTTGTCTATTTGTTAGCAGGATATCTCACAAAGTTATGGATTGATTTGGATGAGATTTGGGATAAATAATGTGGAGAGGAAGAAGTGATTAAATGTTTGAGGTGCTCTGGATCATATTTTGGATCCAGCAGACTCTCAACATAAAATCAATGCTAATGTGCTGATTTCAATGAAATTTACTATGTGGCTTATTTTCTCTTTTTTTACAAGTCGACAGTCTGATAATGCATAACTCCACCAAGCCCAAAGCTTTTTTTTATATTGGAGAATTTGCTGGCCTTGGCAGAGGTATGTGCTCTCTGAGTGCCTCCTCGTCTTCTGTGCAGCTCCGTGTTGGCTCAATTAAATTAAGTTACTTCAACAAAATAACTTAATAGACATCATGCTCTCTGTGATGGATTATTATGTCAGCACGTTTCAAGTCTCTACAAATTGATTTTTATAGTTACTGGAATGAACTGAAACCAATGGCAGTCTGGAAGGTAAGAAAAATACAGTAATTCTAATATTTACTGCTCCAGTAGTGTGTTTTGGAAAATGGTTGTCACTAATGTAATGTGTATGCAGGTTGTATTTATTCTACTCAAACATAAAAAACCACTGGTATGGTCCTTTAATTAGAACAGACTAACGATCCCCTTCTATTACTTTACTACTACTTTTACTACTATCTACGATTTCTTAGCCTTTGACAAAACCAGAACAAAAGTTCAGTTACAACATGCAGAGAAGCTTCAGCTCACATCATGTGAAGCAACATGTGCTTGTATGTTCTCAGTATGCACATCAGTCTTAGCTAAGACGTGAACACGATGAACACGTGTTCAAGTTAGTGTGTGCTTGTATGTTGTCAGCATGTTGCTCCATTCTCCTGTTCAGCGTCTGATGGCAGCACGTCTTCTTCACATCATGTGAAGCAACATGTGGTTTTCCACACATCCTGAAGTCAGATTCAGCTTCTGCTGTCATAGTTTTCTTATTTTATAGATCAAATGATGCTATGGCTAAATGTGTAATAAAATTCACAGTGTGATGGCCCTCTGGAGCTCTAAACCAGGCAATACAATCCATGATGTAGCCATGTTCTCCACATCTCTACTGTACACGTGTACGTCACGTCACTTTGATTTGGACAAGCCTCTCTCCCAAGATAGAAAAACAGATTTCAGAGTTGGATATTGAGTGAAACAGTGAGAGCACCTGACAGATTCTAGCTAACATTCGTGAAATTGAAATTACTATAAGAATTGAAAATGTCTTATTTTTGAGAATACAGTTTAAATGTATGAACATGTTTCGGAGAATGTTGTATTTTGGAAACTGTAATTAAATTTCAGTTTTCCAGAATAGATTTCATACATTTAATGATTGTAAGAGACTCTGTATAGACGTGGAAAGGTACTTTGCGTGTACACACACACACACACACACACACACACACACACACACACACACACACACACACACAGAGTAACGCCAGGGGACAAAAAGTCAAATTGGGTGAACTAGGAATGAGAACCGCTGGTCCAGCCGCTTTTGCCGGCGTCTGAATGCATTTTTAAATTTGAGAAGGAAGCGTGACCAAGCAAAGTTACACTTAAAGGTTTTCCGTTATGTGATTTTCACTATTTGAAAAGGTGCAGATATAGAATTTATCACTTGTTACTAATGACTGTCTTGTGTATGTACATTTTTTCTGTGACACGTGTGTTATTTTGTCCCGCGGTTTGACACCTTCTCTCCGATCTCGGTGTGGTCTCCAGCAGGCAGCATGTCCAGGTCGGGCAGCAGGGCGCAGGCCTCCAGCACGCTCTGATACCAGGCCTCCGTCCTCTCCTGGCCAAATATGACGTTCTCTTTCAGGGTGGAATTCTGGATCCAGGCCTGCTGGGGAACGTAGGCCACCAAACCCTGCAGCACGACAAAACCAGCACCCAGGATGAGTCAGGAAGTCTGGACTTTCCTGGATCAATGTGAACAACGCCACAATCAGCACAAACACAGCCTTTCTGCTGTGCAGCTGAATGCAGCCGTGCACACGAGACCGAGCGCAAACTGAAAAAAACTATTTAAAAATAATGATTATTCTTACAGTTTTTCTTATTTTTCACTTTCACTGCTGGTAAAGACTGAATACCTGCCCAATCAAACACATAAAACACACTGAAAGATTTAACATGTCCATAAGGACAAATATCATCTTTCACTCATAAGTGTCTGCTATCTGCATCTTTTATCGTTTGTCTTTAAAGAGGTGTTATTACAGCATTTCCTTATTTGTTTTTCAGGAAGTGATTCATTAAACATACTGACAACGATTTTCAGTCTGATGGTAACTTTCATCAGCATGAAATGTGGGCGACATTTAAAACTTTGATGTGTTAGTGATCAATAGGTTTGGTAGATTTAAAAACACTCAGCTGATCAGTGTATTTAAATGGTGAGTTTTGATCTGATCTCTCTCTCTCACACACTGCAATCAAACTCACAGTAGTGTGTGGATCTCTTATCTCTCTTATCTTAGTGTTGATCTCTTAACAGATGGAGCTCTAAATCAGTTTGTGTTTCTTTGCTGATTTATCGCGTCTTTAACAGTTGATGAATCAGGATAAATCGTGACTCTTAAACATGAAGCAGCTCGTTAACACGCTGATCTTCATGTTTACCTGAAACACACCTGATAACAGCGATGCTCTGATTAACATATTGAAACTTTATGAACAAATAAATTGATGGAACACCATCGGGGGGGTCAGCTTCAGTTATCACAGCTTATTTTGTGCGATGCCGTGCAGTTATGTATTACCATATATACTTGAGTATAAGCCNCCCCCCCAATTTTGACCTGCAAATTTAGATTTTTAAAGAAACCCGTATATAAGCTAACCCCCTGATGTCGTTCCATCAATTTATTTGTTTAGTAAATTGCCTGTTTTTTCTGGGTATTGTCATAGTATTCCTGCGATTTTCTGAAAATAATCCACGTACCAGTAAACATAACATTTATTTCAGCAGCTGATTACCGTAACTGACCAATCACAGCAGAGCTTACTGGCTGCAGCAAAATGTGCTGATAAGATGTTTAGTCAGGAAATATCTTATTCTAAGGTATGATTTAAACTATTTTCCATGGGTAGTGGTAATGGTAGTATTTCCACCCCTGGAAACTTCCTTCTCTGGGATCAAATCTGAATTTCTTGTGTATAAGATGACCCCCGATTTGCTTTGTGAAATTTGGTAATAAAAACTCGATATATATGGTACGGTACGGTAAAATATATGGTACCTGCATTATTTTTTATACTGTTGTTTACTGATGAATGTTTACAGGAAGGAAGGAAGAATTGCTTGAATTTTACTCTTCAAACAGGCAACGGTGGAATGATTTGTGATGTATTTTGATGCACTTGGGCATCATTCTGGGCAGCTCCTCCAGCAACAGGCTGCTTCACCTGTGGTGTGTGAAGGAGCGATACCGCAGGTCCTTCCTCCTACAATCAGCACTGCTCCCAGTAGTCCACACATACCAAAAACTGATAACTCAACCATGTGCAATATTAATGTACAACATCAATATTTTCTATGTGCAATAATGTGAATTCAACAAATTCAGCCCGTGGACTTATTATATTTTACTTACTGTTCACTTAATATTTTACCTGTTGATGCTTGTTGCCTTGCCCCTTTGCTACTGTAACACTGCAATTTCCCTGCTGTGGGACTAATAAAGGCTTATCTTATCTTATTTAATAGTGTAATATTCTATTTTCAACAGTCTGCTGTGTTTTCTCTGTCGTTGAGTATTTCAGGAAGTAATGGAACTTGAATCTTTCTGTGGGAGAAACCCTGAACTGAAAAAAGCAGAAATGGATTATAAAAGTTGTGAACCAGTAATTCATGTGTGCAGCTAAAAGTCTGTATGAACTGGGTGTACAGGCAGTCCCCAACTTATGAACCTCTGACTTACAAACACCCTGTACTTACGAACCGCCATAAAGCCTATTAAATTAAAAATTCGAATTACATACAATGATTCATAATAATGAATGGCACACTACTTTACAATGCACGTCAAAACACTGCGCGTTGTCAGCGGTGTGCTGCTGCACCGCCACTACATACAGTAATTATTATTATTACTGTACTGTACTACTATGTTTATGATGTTTTAGGATATCTGGAAGTGTTTCTTTAATGTTCCTTATGCATAGAAAGTAAAATATATACACTAGATACGCACCTTACGTAACTGTTCCGACTTACGTACAAATCCAACTAACGAACAGCCGTGGGAATGGAACACGTTCGTAACCCGGGGACTGCCTGTAATCCATATTTATTGGTTGTGTTTGGTGGTCTGGTTTGGTTTGGTGGTCATGTGACTTTGTTACAAGAATGCAGCAAAGATAACGACAGGCCTTCAAAAGTGACACGATTAGAGCCGTAAACACATCAATCGATGCAAAAACAGCAAATGAAACAGCAGGAAAACTGCGAGTCAAACAGGGTTCAGCGTGTGTGTGTGTGTGTGTGTGTGATGAATGACCTTCACGGCCACGGTTCCTTCCAGTTTCTCCATTTCTCCCAAGAGAGCAGAGAGCAAGGATGATTTTCCTGATCCCACATGACCAACCACAGCCACCAAAGATCCTTCAGGAATACAAACGCTCAGCCTGCACAGAGAGAGAGAGAGAGAGAGAGAGAGAGAGAGAGAGAGAGTAATATTATTTCAGTTAAACCTCGTATATAAAACTAAATATAAATAAATATAAAATATAAAAACCTTATATGTAGCTGTTTTTAGCATAAAAACTGTCAGATAAAGTTAAAGCTGCTGAAGAACGAAGGGCATTTAATGTAATGACTATTTATTCAGAACTTGGTGGAGAGTAAAAACAGCTAAAAGCAGAGTTAATCTTTATCATACATCCTGTGCTGTGCTAATGTTGCTGTGAGATAAGTTATCAGCAGTCAGAAATGAATGTCGGCTTGTTTTTCTGCACTTAGCGGACATAATGTGATGAAACAGGTTTAAGACTGGTATGTAAAGTGGTGGAAAACCCTTTTCCACCCTCAATTCACAGGTCTGTATCCAGCAAACTCTCTAACTTCACCAGGTGCGGAGTGGCCAGATGTGCTGAGGTGTCAAAGTGGGGAGGTTTTTAATTTCTCTCTCAAACTCTTTTTTTCTTTCAGTTACATTGTGTCTACGCTTCACAGTGAGAAGTGAAAGTGAAAATGTGTCCCATTATCCCTGCTGCTTACAATTGAGTGGAGACGCAAAAACACACAGACTTCCTGATAATAACCCCTCCCCTCCATTTGATGCTGTTATCCCCGCTAATATGACACACACACACACACACACACACACATATATACACACACCACGGATCCGTCCTGGGCTCTACATTANACACACACACACACACACACACACACATATATACACACACCACGGATCCGTCCTGGGCTCTACATTATTTGTCTTATATTTGTTTCCTCTTCATCAGATAATGAGATCTTTTAAGGATATTTCTTATCACGTTATGCAGATGATATTCTATTATACATTTCTTTAAAACCTCAAAATGTTTCTAAATTATTGATGCTTTAGAACTTCATACAAAACTTGCATGTCAGATATCTTTCTTCAACTTTATAAGGGTAAAACGGAAGTCCTTATCTGTGCCCCAGTCATCTTTGTTCCTGAAGTCATTGAAAATCTGGGTTCGCTTTCTTCTTTTATTAAACCAACTAGTAGAAACTTGGGAGTGACTTTCACCAGGGTTTGACTTTTCATTCACATGTTACAGGTTTGGTTCACTCTTGTTTTTATCAGCTAAGAAATATCAGAAAACTTAGTCCCATAGTATCACAAAATGAAATGGAGATTGTTATTCATGCATTTATTTCATCCCACCTGGATTATTGCAATTCACTCTACTTGCCTCAGTAAAACCTCCCTGGATCAACTACAGTTTGTCCAAAATGCTGCTGCTGCAAAGCTTCTGACCAGATCTTCAAAGTGGTCCCATGTTACACCTTTGTTGATTTATTTTCACTGGCTCCCCATTAAGTTCAGGGTCCAATTTAAGGATCTGGTTTTCATTTTCAGAGCTCTGCATGGCCAAACGCCCTCTTACATCAGTGAACTCCAACAGCCTGATGTCACCAGCAGGACTCTCAGGTCCTCTGATCAGGGCCTGTCGTCTGTCCCTCAGTCCAGGCTAAAAACTAAAGTGACAGAGCTTTTGTAGTCATGGCCCCCAAACTCTGGAACTGTCTCTCTTCAAATTTAAGATCTTTGGACTCTGTGGACTCATTCAAAAAGCAGCTGAAAACTCATCTTTGCAACTCTCCTTTGAGTAGCACTTTGTTGTGTTTTATATATGGCTGAACTTTATTCTTGTCTGTTGCCTTGCTGTTTATTTTACTTTCTTTTATGAAATTTTATTCTTTGTTTTTTTATTATGAAGCACTTTGTGACTTCGGCTGTTGAAAGGTGCTATATAAATAAACTTTACTTATTTACTTACTTACATCACTCCTCCCCTCTCTAAGTGTGAGCATTCTGAAAAGACAGAATCACGTTTGCTTCCTGACAGGGTTTCTGCCCATGTCGGACGTGTTGTACTTGTCAGGATATTGACTGGCTTCAGGTTTTGATCTAACCAAAAATACTAAAAACTTTCTGTGTTTGGGTAATTTAATGGGGGTTATTATTTGTGTAAGTTCTTTCAACCATCAAGATAAAACATGGAACACACACCTTTTGAGTGTTGGTGGTTCAGTTCTAGACCAGCTGAAAACTCCATCCACAATGGAGATGCTGTGCTGAGCTGGAGGCAGAAAAAAGAAAGAACGGAAAGAAATGAGCGTGAATATATGAGTATCAAACCTGCGTATCTAGAGATGGGAAAGCACAGTGAATGTCTATACGACATGCGGGAAAGTACAGGAAGGAAAGTCTGGGAAGGAAAATAAAGATGGGGGAGGCTCACAGCCCGCTAAGAGTTTGTGCTCCACACTGTGTTCCTGCAGCTCCTCATGTGACAGAAATACTCTCAGACGCTTCATGGACACGCTGGCCTGAAGACACACAGAGAGAAAAGAAAATTCAACATCCAAACTCATCAACTGAAGCAGGAGGAAAAACTCTTAATTCTCTTTTTTTTCCCCCTTTAATGTGATGACATTTTTCAGCTTTAGTGATCATGAATGACATTTTAATTTAGCTGCTTGGAGTCGAAAACCAGGGGTGAGTTCCAAAGCTCTTATCTTATTGTTCCTTGGTCTTTTTGTGACCTGGAAACCATTCTGGTCCACCATCTTTCAGGATGTCCCAAAGCTCTTATTCCTGCTCAGAGGATGGAGGAGTTTCATCAGGGAGTTCACTAATGATGATAAACTTTATATTTTAACTCTCTGACAGTGAAAAACTTAGAAATGAAATGATGGCTGATCTATAGATTATAAAGTCAGATTGTGCTGCATGTGGATGTTTTTTATTAATTTAAGTGTTACAGTAATAATCAATATTTCACTTTTATTATTGTCTAGGAACTAAAACAGAGCAGCTCTAAACACACTGATCAGCTGAGACATCATCAGTAAGTGATGTCACTTCAGATGATGCTAGAGAAACGATGATGTTTCATTTCTCTAAAACATCGGTCCTCAGCTCCTCTGTCATCACATCTTTTCTTCATTAAGTGGGCGGGACTAAGAGTAAAATATGCAAATGAGGGAAACACCAATGCACTGAAGAACCCATCCCTTATCTCAGCAGGATGAAATGCAGCCGGCATGAAAAGCTGATCATCTATTTGCCATATTTAGGAAAAAACAGCCAACATTCAACCATTTGTCATTTGCTACGGTACCATTGCTATTAAACTCTCTGCTGGAAGACGACTCTTTGCAGAATGCTGCTACATCCCTGTGTTTTCTTTACTTCTGCCATCAACTGAGCTTTTCTTGAATCACTCAAAGACACACATTGTTGTCAAGACTCCTTTCACTTAGCACCAGTGAGGATAACCATCCAGAAAGTTAACATGTCGATGCTCCTACTCAGTAAACACCTGTTGACATGGTTTTCAGTTGGGGCTGAAAAGGTATACTTGACGTACTTTACCTGAATCATGTGATCCATACAAGCCAAATAATAAAAGTTGCTCACATATCTGACTAGTTACAACCTGACATAGAACACCAAACCTGGGCTAGTGGCTAGTGAATGTGACTGGTAGCTGAGCAGGTGAATGCAGACATACCAACCTGTACAATGCTACTGATGACCATGGGCAACATGTTGAGTGGAAAACGCAGAATGTTGAAGAGTGCCAGCGACACAAAGGCTTTCTGGGCATCGAGCACGTTGTGCTCGTCAATCAGCACGTACACAGAGAAAGTGGAGAGAGCAACCTGTAAAGTAATGGGGTAAGAGCGGTGAGGGACACAGAGAGACAAACGTGACCTAAAACAGTTTGCTGAATCTAATGCCACACTGAAAAACCTTCCCAACAAAAGCACCATGGTGTCACAAACAGTATGAGCTTTGGTGAAAGCTCAGTTAAGATCACAGAACGTTTCATCTGACCCAGAAAATATGACTTGGTCAGAGACCAGATACTGCCGTGTTTAGAACCTTTCAGAATGCACACTGGAAGGTGAGATGAAAACTCACTTTCACAGAGAGGGGAGGAGGGTGGTGTGTGTGTGTGTGTGTGTGTGTGTGTGTGTGTATCTTTGGTTTATAATCTCAACACAATTAATGACAGAAAATTTCCCTTTAGGAGAGATGAGGGGTTATTAAGAAATCTGTGTGTTTTTGTGATCTCCACTCAATTATAAATGGGGATAACAGGGCACAGTTTCACTTTCGTTTGTCTCTGAGGAGCACTGACACAATGACAAAGAAAAAGAGACCTTGAAAGAAACGAAAACCCTCCACACTTTCACACCTTGAAACACCTGGTCAAACACTGCAATTGTGTGACATCACTTTTGGCGCATGTTCAGGTGCAGCAGAGGAGACTCAGGCCACATGCAGCAGAGGTGCAACGAGCTTCAGCCAGAAGAGCTCACTAAAACACTTTTCAGCTCGGTGTGATGCCACAGTGCACTAAACACACCAGTGTGTGTTTAGTGACATTAGTACACTGTGACATCACCAGTGTGCTGTCACAGTGTACTGAACACACCAGAGTGATGCCACAGTGCACTAAACACACCAGTGTGATGTCACAGTGTACTGAACACACCAGAGTGATGTCACAGTGTACTGAACACACCGGAGTGATGACACTGTCACACACACCAGTGTGATGCAAAAACAAGCTTTTCAGCAGGTGTTAAGTTACACTTTAAACAAACTCAAGCACAGGATTGTACAGAACTCACTGCACTGTTACTTCATCTATACATGAGGTGACTAATCCAGGAAGTGCTGCTCAGGAAATCAATGAGTCAGCATCAGCAGGCAGGCTCTCATCATCATCATCATCATCATCATCATCATCATCTAATCCTGGTCATCAGACCCATAGCACTGCATATTTTCCATCTCTCCCTAACCGATCCACACCGTATTAAATCAGATGTATTTAGCCAACCAAGACCCGGGAGGAAGCTGCTCTTTAACCAGGTGAACACACCTGATTAGGTAAATCAGGTGTGGGTCGATCAAGGACATACAGAAAATATGTAGTGCTGTGGGTCTTGAGGACCAGTATTGGGGACCTCTGGGTCAGGCTTAGGTGTTAGGGTGCTGGACTCACCAGAAAAGGTGCACAGACCCAGGTGAAGGTGGACATGGCGCCCAGGTAGGCGGCCTTCTTCAGCACGGCCAGCTCGCGCTCACGGATGGCCGACACCTTGTGTTTGAAGGCGAGTTCCCACGCGTAGAGCTTCAGCACCTTGATGCCGTTCAGCATCTCATTCATCAACTTGATGCGGTTATCCTTATTGGTCATCTGAGCCACCTGCTCCACACAAACACACACACACAGATGCAAAACACACATATACATAACACACACACACAACACATATACAAAACACACACACATACAAGATACATACACAAAACACACATAAAACACAAAACACACATACCAAACACATTCATCATATACATATACAAAACACACACATACAACACACATACCACACACACACAAAGCACACAAATGCTGAGAACTAGAAGGCCAACTGGATTTTCACTTTAAACTAATTGATTGGTGGTTTCCTCTGTTAAAAGCTGATTGGTTGGTGGTTTCCTCTGTTTAAAGCTGATTGGTTGGTGGTTTCCTCTGTTTAAAGCTGATTGGTTGGTGGTTTACTGTTTTAAGATGATCTCCCTTTGAGTCCCTCTTAAAGGACCATACCAGTATAATTCTGGGAGAAACCTGCTTTTACCCAGAAATTGAACAACCATACAATCATGCAGGATTTGGCAAAATAAAATATGATTTATGTTTTGGAAATTTGTTGTCAATAATGTAACGTACTGTATGTGGGTTGTATTTACTGGACTTAGACATGTAAAATCACCAGTATGGCCCTTTCAAGTTTGTTCATCAGAATGACCTCTAGTGGCAGTTTGGTGATTTATTTTATTGTTATTTTTTTTAATCAGGGTTGGAAGATTAAACGCAGAAAACCCGACTTGTTGTGTGTGTTTAACTATCCAGACATATTTGTGTGTGCTCAAACTTTAATGCTGTTAAGTAATGCAGCATAAAACTCCTCCTCTGTGTTTTCAGGAGATAGTTTATGTGTTCTGTGTCTCACCTGGTAGGCTTTGGTTTTCATGGCAATGATGGCATTAACAGGCACCATCAGAACCATCACAGCCACTCCAGCCAGCACGGACGGCCCCAGATTCTACATGGCACAAAACAAAAAAAAAATACTTTCAGCACATTCAGCAATAATATCACTACCAATAACAACATGTACAGGCTGACATGTAACAACGACGTACAGGTTTTTTATTATTATTATTGTGATTATTATTATTATTATTCTTATTATCTGTTACTCAAGAGTAAAACTACTGTGATATATGCTGATTTCAATATAATTATGGTGTTTACCCAATGATTTATTGCCTTAATCCAAGTGTAATCAAAGTTTTAATGTGCATGTAAATCTGAGTACAGCTACAATCCTGTAAGTTTTGGCAAAAAAACGGAAAAAATAAATACAGTTTCATATTTTAAAGAATAGCTGGCAGTAATATAATGTATATGCAGGTTTTCTTTATTGGGCTTAAACGCAAAATCACCAGTTCAAACCTTCAATGCATGATGGATACAGTTCAAACTCCTCCTCATCATAGCCACGCCCCCTCCCACCTCACTAACCTCCACCCTCACACTTCCTGCCCCTCCCTCCCCTCTACTGATGCCAAGCTCCTTCCTTTTGCATTATATCGCAAAACCCAGGTGACCCATATACTTCCGGCTCATTCTTCAAGCAGGAATATTAAACATAAACATGGTTGTGAACATCTTCTCTCTTGCTAAACAAAAAATTATTGGATGCTGCTAAATATGTATAACTTTAGTCAAATCTACAAAGCTCCTACAAAATGATGTGAGCTTGTTCTGAATGTTACCACAAGCAGCTTTAACAAACAGAGGCTGCTGAAGCGATTGTTTGTGGGAGTTTTACACTTTGTCACAATCAATGAAAAAAGTGTTTCAGAAAATACATTTTAGCTGCAAACTCTTATAGGCTGTAACACTCCACTCATTTTCAAAAATATCATGAAGCATTTCATTGCACAGATATGTAAACAGCCTGTTTTCTCATTTTGTGATGTGCTCTACAATTTTTGTGAGATCTTGCAAAACAAACAAACCAAAACTTGTCAGAGAGAGCACAAAAGATTTGAGAACACAATACTAAAGGACTCATTTTTTTCCTTCTACAGACTTTTGTTTTGTTTTTCTCCTCTGTGTCCCCTTAAGTTTTCCATGTTTTCTAGCTGCTGTAATGATATTATTTCTGTTGGTGTATGACTTTTAAACCTTATGGGTCTGTTACTGTTCTGTCAGCGTACCTGCCAGAGGAAGTAGAGGGCGAGGACCACCTGCAGGGGCGCAGACCAGATCATGTTGATGTAGGTGATGAGGTCCATGAAGCGCTGAGCATCTACTGACATCAGATTCACAATCTCGCCCACCGTGGAAGTACGCCGAGCTGCGTTACTGATAACCAACGCCTGAGTCCCAACGTAGATTCATCAGAGAGGGAAAACAAAAATAAAGACTCTAAAACCAGACATTTAAATAATACTTGACAAGTTAGTTTTACCAAATCTGTCTGTCCACACAACATCCTCATAATGTTACAGGAGGCATGGTGAAATTTGAGCGCTCGTTGGTGGTGCAGTCTGAAGTTGGTGTTAAATCTCTGTACCTTCCTGTACACGGCTCCGATGATGGCGGTACGAAGCCGCATGCCAGTCACAAAGCAGACGTGAAAGTACTTCTGGAGGATGAGTGACTGGACACAGGTGCAGATGAAGAGCAGAGCTGTGTAGAAGTAGCCGTGCCAGGAGGGGGCGCTGGAGTTGTTGACAAAGCGGATGAGCAGCCTGGAAAGTTCAAGCAGAGGAAGTTGTGTTGCATTCTGAACAATCTGACACTGAGCTGTAATTAAAGTTAAAGGATCATACCAGTGATTGTGCATGTTTGAGCCCAATATATACAATCTGTACACATGTTACGTTCCTGACATCCATTTCCCAAATTACTGTATTTTAGCTGTAAATCTCAGACTTTTTCCTACCTTCCAGACTAACACTGGTCTCATTTCATTTCGCACAAAAAAATCAACTTTTAGAGATTTGAAATGCCTTTTGAGATAAATAATCCATCACAGCAAACAACATGTTTATTAGTTTATTTTTTGCAGAATAACATCATTTAACTGATCTAACATGAAGCTACATGGAAGATAACGTATGTCTCTGCCAGGAAATATAGTCTCAGGAAAAGATGACTTTTACCGAGAAACTAAAATGTGCATACAATTGTGCACAAGTGTTAGAAAACATTGAATTTTAAGGTAGATGTATAACCTGAACATTAGATTTTGAAGGATTTGGCAAAATAACAGGAAAACTAAAATATTGTTTTATATTTTAGAAAATGTTGTCAGTAACATAATGTATATGCAGGTTGTATTCATTGGCTTTAAAACAGGCATGGGCAACTGACGGCCCGCAGGCCGGATATGACCCACACTATCAGGTCAACTATCGTCAGATATCAATCTATCAGACCTTGGATGACTTCTCAATTAATAAAAATGAAAATTATATAAGTGTTTTCCTTTGTTATTGCCGCCACCCATCAGCAGAGGACACTCGGTCATTACTGATGTTGTGTTTACTACCATCCATTCCACCAATTTCATGCTAGAAAAGCTTTCGATGAGAGAATAAGATTGGTTTGGGTTGGATCCATGGGGGGGG